>CAEFZY010066816.1:0-13064 GCA_903066815.1 Brachyrhaphis roseni
TTTGACTCTGTTACATCTAAACCCAAACATACTTCTTTTGAATTCAGAAAACCGAAAGTCAAAATGCGAATAAATTATAAAAGTCTACAACAGTCAGATTACTCAAAGTGGCCACTTGCTTCTCTGAGGTGTACATAATTTTGTTCAAACCATCAGCAGGAAGCGTGTAAACGATGTCCGTTGGCATCGTCATCATCATTGCTAAACGCTTGGAGCCAACAAGCAAACACTCTGAAATCATTAAGAGTATCAGGCATTTCTAAGCTTTATTATGTGAGAATACAAAGAAGCTTAGCTGTTAACTCACATTCTGTGAACTCTGAATGACTCTGGGTTCACAGAGCGGTTATTGGATCAAAATTAGCTGAAAGTCTCGCAAAACTGACTGGGGGGTTCTCTTAAGTGGCAGGCGGGTTCCTCTAGGGGGCAGTGTTCTACTTCAGATTGACAGAAGCTGTTCTGATGAACAGTGTAATGAATGAACAGAGAAGCGGAGTAAGAGATATGACCCTCTGATGAACTGCAAATCTGCTGGGAGCTCAGCGGGGCAGTGCTGACTGGTTAAATGCCAACCCTCCACCTGCGAGAGGAGAACAATGACAATGATGCATCTGTATGCGAGTGAGGGGCTGCTAGTTTGTGCCCAACTGAATGTAATTCCCTTTGTCTGCTACAACCCACCCTTGGGATTCTGGTAGTGCTTAATTATGCTAACGCGTGGCTAGCCCCGGAGCATCCCAAATTTCTGATTTCCACAGTTCTATCTCATTACAAATATCTTCCTCTGTAAAAAAAATAAAAATAAAAAGCTTTACAATGCTAAATCACTTAAAAAAAAATCTCTGCTGTTCTGCACATCTTTTGGCACTTTCCCCATCACTTTTTTCCCCATATCTTTATTTTGTTTCCTAACAAAAGCCAGAACCTGGAGGCACATGATTAGGCCTCCACTAATTGGTATCAGATTCACAGGTCTGGATCAGCACCGTACTAGCTGGAGCCAAATTATTGCTCACAGCTGCACACAAGGAGAGTGAGTGGCTGGGAACCTGAGCGCATTGAGCTGTTGGCCCACCATCAGCTTTCCCCTCGCAGAGTCGTGCACCCCTACCGTCACGCACAACCCTCCAGGGCCAGACAAGCTACAAGAGTGCATGTATGACAGCTTTCATGTGCAAGCCAAAGTCTGATCAGAGGACCTCTGTATGGACACCTTTCATGGTTTGTTAGCACCTTGACAGTGAAGGAGCAGGACAGCTGAGATGTCTGCAGTGTGACGGAAAAGAACCCACCAGCGCTTGGAGAAAAGACTGCAGTTAATAGAAGCGATCTGGAAATGGGGATTAGAGAAGGGGGTCTTGTATTCATGGCCCGGAGACACATAAACTCGCAAAAGACAGACTCTTGCAAAAAAAATATAAACATAAAATTCTAACATACACTTGTGGCCGTCACTGGTAATGTGCTCTGTCAGAAAGCAGCATGCTTTCCTGAATGTTGAGGGAAATGAAGGGAGAATTCTGAAAATTGACTGAGCCACTGGATTTACTCTGGGAGCCTTCTTTTGGAAAACTTTTTCTTTGCCGCATATGATGGCAGGACTCCGGTTTTGTGCTGAGATAATTGCTATAACAAGGTAAACAAAAAAATAATAAGAAAAACAAAATAGAACACAAAAAAACGTGAGAGGCAGTCAGAGTTAAGAGTATGCTCACATAACACACCTTATTTGCCCATGGGACTTTCTTGACCTAGAAAAAACAGCATGTAGCATGTTGTCGGTGACTAAAGGGTGGTTTGCAGCCGTGAAGCTAGTCGAGCGATAGCCCGGTCACCAGAGCACACAGAGTTTGCCGGCAGCGAGGACTCGGAGGTCTTTCATACCAGTAGTTTCAAGCATCAAACATTTGGCAGCTTCAGCTCACCTCTTTCATGGTTAACCCTTTATTTAACCTGACAGCCTCTCCAGGAACACACATTTATGACAAATTAGATATGCATGAGTGGAACTGAATGAGCAGCATTCCAGACTTGTTGTGTTCATTTACACTCAAATGAGTACTTAAATGCTGTGCCTTACCAAATACTTTGCGTCCCTGAAATATGCACATTTTATTATTTCACCAAAAAATCTGAAAAGTGTGGCATGCATTTTGGGCCCTGAGCTATACAGCCACTGCTCCCTGCAGGCTTGGTGTATTTCTCAGCTAGCTTTGCTGAAACTCATCTCTAACCCCAGTTATTATTATTGTAATAATAATAACAACAATAATAATTATTATTAATAATATTATTATTATTGTTGTTGTTGTTGTCTGGAATTTACATCTAGACTTTGACTGGGTAATTCTAAGACATGAATATGTTCCTGTTGTCTTTACTTCCGTTATCAACTTTTTTTCTCCAAGTATTTTCATTCTCTGTGGGGCGGAAGAGTTCAGAGTTACATTATGTGTTAGTTTTTATTGTGCTTTGTGTTTGCAATCTGAAAAACTGTGAAAAAAATTAAGGGGTATGAATACTTTTGCAGGATTTATTTTCTGTAAACTTGTGACATATTACATTTTGGTTGATCAACATTATAAAAGATTTGTTCAGGTTTTTTTTTTAATGCTGCCATCAAATAATACAAAAGATGTTTTTTTTATTACATTGTAATTTTGGTAAAAGACTGCCTGTGCCCAGAGTAATATTCTACCACACCACATACCATCTTGGCTGATAACATTCATTAATATCCTGACATGATCCACGAGAGCAGACTCCATTTCTTATTCATGCTGCAAAGCTCTCGAGCTGGTCGGGTGAGTACACCTGACAACGTTCCTCCTAACTATCTCATCTCACACCTTTCTCTTATCACACCCCCTGCTAGTGCTTTCATCCTGCCATTTTCCCACCAGTCTAAAGAGTTCTTACCGCTCATCTGCATCTTTACTGCTGTTTCCCACTGGTATCGACAGGTGTCACACCCCTGCTGCTGCTTTATCTCTTCTTCCTTCTTGTTGCTCCACCTCCTCTGGCGTCGTCTGTCAGAAGGTGTTAGCGGACTCTTTCTGAAAAGGTACAATTTAATGGTGAAGAAAAACCGAGAAATTAAGATTTGCCTAAAGGTGGGAGTGAAATCTTGTGAATGTGTAGCTCATGAGATATTGGAATCAGAAACGGAAACATTGCAAAGAAAACAGTCCCAGATAATTTAACATTAAAATCTGAAGAAAAAAAAAATTCTACAAAGTTCTTTACCCCGATTATTAAAAATCAAATCCGTATTTGAAACTATTTTTAATAGTATTTACATTTACCTAACATGCATTTAAAAGCTGGAGTATTGATGAAAGTAAACAGCTATTTAGCTTCTTATACTTATGATCAGTTTGGGTAAAACTGGAACACATATTCGGTGCTAATAGTGGATACATTCTTTGAGACTTACATGAAAAACTTGTCTGCAGAGTCCAGTCTTTCTCATTTCATTAACTTAGCCATAAAGGAAGAGCACCTTATTTAGATCCCTCGCTCTGTCCGTCTCTGTCCTTGTGTCCTTGGGCAAGACACTTCCTCAGTCTTGCCTGATGGTGGTGGTCAGAAGTCCAGTGGTGCCGAATGTTTGGCTGCCTTGCTTCCCTCGGTCTGCCTCAGGGCAGCTGTGTGTAGCTTTTCACCATCAGTGTGTGAATGTGTGCGTCAAAGGGTGAATGATTGAATATAGCGTAAAGCACTTTGGGGTTCTCTGGACCAGATAAAATGCTATACAACTACAGACCACTTACCACTTACCATTCATATCACATTTGATTTTCATACTCAGATTCTAAAATGAATATATTTCAGATGGTACAAATGCAGCCAAGGCAGGGGTGGGTGTGAGATTCCCACAGCTGACCACAGGTACAGACAACCTTCTGTAAAAATACTACATCAGAATTACTTAGCACAAAATCAACAATTATTCCAATTATTATTAACATGTTGAGTATTAGAGGTAATATTTAATAATCTATTCCATAACATTTATTATTTTGAATTTGAATACAGATTTATACAACTTTAAACAAGCTAACATTATACACTTTTAACATGGTGCACTTTATTAAGTCACAGAATTATAAACTACTAGCTTGTTAATTAGTTGCAGTTACTTATGTAGTCAGTCTACAGTGAGCTACTTAACAAGCATGCTGTGGGTAGATTGTCAACATACGATATAAAGCATTGTTACCTTAATAAAAGTGATGACTGGCATTGTTGTGGTTTTCACACCATCAGTGTGTGTAGTCACTGTAAGAAGCAGGACACCTGGGTGTTTTACTGCATTCTCTCTTATATTCTTATATCTTCTTCTATTAACTTCCTCACATACCTCTCTTTTCTTTTTTCCTCTTTCGCAGTTCTTTTCTGTTTGCCTGTCTGTTGTGATTAATATAAGCTCAAAGCAATTTGTAATAACATTTATTTTTTCAAGAAATATATCAAGTGGATATAGAATTGCAAAAGTCACAATTCTCTATTTGTGAAATTAAAACTTTTAGGGTTCTTTTTGGCACTCAGACGATAATTCTGATTTATATTATATTATTGCTATATTAATTGATAACCAATATCCGCAGTATGACAACAAATCTTAGAGGCAGAAAAAATGTGTATATCTTGAAACCAGTCTTTAGCCTTGTCCAATCAAGAGACCTTATTTTATTTTATCTCCAGCAGCTCCCCACACTGGGCTGCTTTTGGCAATTTTTTAAAGACTTCCATTTTAACTTGCTGTCAAATACCAGACTTATACTAATTAGTGCCTGTTACTGAGTTACATTTTTGCTCTATGTCTTAATAGTAAAACTTTCAGAAATTTTCATTTCAATTTGTTTTAAATGACTTTAATGTAACTTGTTCTTTAATTAAATTAAAGTTAATGAATTTAAGTTAAGATTGTACTGTCACATTTTCCCAGTGTTCTGCCACTTTCCATATCTTCATCTTTTTTCAGTCTTCTAATGTTCTGAACTGTTCCCAAGCATAACAACTCCTGACCGCACATAACATCAAGAAATAGTGATATCAAACAATCTTTATTTTTTCTTCATTGTAAGTCTCGCCGCCTTCTCCTCTGGCACATCCAGTCAAATTAAAAATGAAGGAAGAAGAAATGGTCTGCTCTTGCGGGGGCTTTTGTTCCTAAATTTTTTAAAGAGTGAAGACAGGGGTTGATAGCCATCCACTCACCCCATTACTTCTTGTAATCCCCAGCAGGAACCAAAAGGGGGGAGAAAGGGCAGCGTCTGCTGTGCAAAAGACGCTACAATAACAGAGAGAAACCCAAGCATCTCTTTCATTATCGTGGCAATGGAGGGAAATCTTCACAAGTGACAACACTGGGGTGTGCATTTGCTGTGTACGTGGATAGCCCACCAGCTCCACTCATGGGTAACAGATGGTGCCTTATCATTGGCTAGATCAACCGTGCAGCGAGCATTCCTAGACGTGCCGGTAATGGCTTTTGTAAAGTTCAGTTACCGCTGACTCCACATAGCATTAGGCACTAAGACACATTTTGAGTGTACTCGATACTCTCTGCACCATCAATGTCAAACTTGACAGACCATGCAGGGAGTGGTATCTGTAAAGATAATTATTGCCTAATCATTGAACAAGCAATTACATCTTCCTGTGTGCTCTTTTCTATTTACACATCCTCACAGCCAGGTCAGCATTCACTCCTACTGGTATTACCCGTTTGCTCTGTAGCATGAGTTCCTCCCAGCAACTTATACTTGCTCACCTGCTTGACCTGAAAGCTGGCCCTTTAGTGGCCTTACTCCCCCCCTCTAACGATTTAATAATGCCCTTTTATTCTTGAACACTTTATTAAACACTGTCACTCAGGCTAAATACCAGAAATAGTTGGATAAGAGCCCGAACAAGGATGAGGGGAAGGCCCATAAAGCATCCTGAGTGATGGATCTTTGAGTCTATAAATGCTGGTGTTGTGACTAGAGAGTATAAGGTAAAAGCTGAGAGGCTGGAGGAAGTCTGGATGGAGGCCAATTGTATTATGGTTGGGGTGAGAAGTTCAGGCTGAAGTGCAGCAGGGGAGGGCAGTTTTCACCCTAGATGCACACTGTGATGGCTGGTCAGCAGGGCTGTTGATTGACGCCTGATAAAACCTACTGAATGACTGACAAATGCTTCTCAAAGTCTTCTATGTGTGTAACAGAATGGAGGTAGTGTCTTGGGTGCATGGTTGTATAGTAGTCATAGTGTCGTCATAATTTTCTCATTCTAATTTTCTATTAAACATGTGGAAGAGGTTTAGATAAGAAAAGCAGTCCCAGGTCATGTATCAAACTTTTGGCAGCCAGATTAAGAAGTTAAATACATAATATGAAAATAAAATTTGAGCAGGCTTTTATGTCCTTTATCATAGATTAGTCTTAGCAAAATCCTAAAGAGAATTGTTAACTTTTGAATTGGTTTGTGACAAAAAAACAAATGAAAAGTGAAAGAGTCCTTTGAAGTAACATGGATTTTCAAATTTACCAACAATAAAATACAATAAGCAGTCACCCATAAAGTAGTTTCAGAATAGCCTTTAAAGATTTCTGGGAATGACTTTTCCCCTTGTAAGTTGTTTTTCTTTTAGGTACACCACTGTGAGTGTGACTGATTTAATTAGTTTTAAACTCAAAGACAAATAAATATTTTATTGGATTAACTATCATCACTACTGATGCATGAAGCACCCATACTGAAACTGACTTTGAAAGTGCTTTGTGGTTTCCCAGTGGGTCTTTCCAAATTGCAACTCCTAAATGTTAACTTCTGAGTACATATAGGAGAAGCATGATGGGTAGTTGTTAATATGTCTGCTTCACAGTGAGAAAGATCCTAGTTTCGAATTTTGATTTTTATTTGTGAAGACTGTATATTCTACCCTTACAAGGATATATTTTCTCAATGGATCCTCATGGTCAAAAACATATATGTTGGATTAATTGATATCTCTGAAGGTGTGAATGTGTGCTTACGTGGTTATTTGTCCTGTGTGTTTAGTGTTGGCCTGGGATGCACTGGTGTTCTTTCCAGGGTGTAATTTCCTAATTGAGCTAAATGAGCACTGCACCAGCACCCTATAAAGGCTACTGTGATTCAGCAATGTAATCAGTGACACCAACTATAGTAATCTGTTGTAATTTTTAGCTGAACCATAGTTTTCTAATTTTCCACAGCTGTGTACCCCAATTCAATTTACTTACTGCTAATATTTACATGCTTAACTGATAGTTGAGGTTTCAGGTGATCTACACTGTTTTCTAATGACTCAAAACTTTGAAAGTGTTGGGTTTTGCACTTTTGGCCAAATAAAACAATCCAATTTTAGCATCTTAGAGAACTTTTTTTTTAATTGTAAACTAATCATTAATCCCTACTGTGCCATCATGAGAAATGTATTCTTATTGATCTTAGCCTTTTCACATAACATGAATCATTCAGGCAAAGAGAGTACTTCTAATGGGATATCAATCTACTGATCTATAATAAAAGTTTAGATGGATAGCACCAGATAATACGCTTACCAATACCTATGTGACAGTGATTCATGCTTTAAATACACTTACAGTTGAATTTAAAGACAGTCCTTTCTAAGTCTACCTGTTTAGATATTCAATAGCCTTACGCCCCTCCTGTGGGAACCAAAAGGTACTATAGAGAAATAGGGGGGCAATGACAGTCTTAGTGTATATTGGACACTGTGAGAAATGATGACCTGATGTGAAAATGAGTTCCCAAAGCAATGAGAGATTATCCACGGTTTGTAGATATTGCCAAAGAGGGAGTGGGAAGATAGATACAATGTAATTTTCACCTGCTAGAGACAGAGTGGATTATGGAGAATTAGGGGGCACTGTGTGACTTGGCATCAAATGGGGGACCTGTTGAGGTCGGCACATAATCTGATCATCTGCCAAGAAACACACACACACACACCGAAACTCTCTACGGACAGAAAGTACACAGATGCCTGACGACACGCTGATTTGAACACAGGCATAAGGTAAGGACAAATTTCTGCTCAAATGCTTTTGCTGACACATGGCTGCAAAGACAGACACAGACCAGGCTAGCAGCTGTGGGGGTATGTGTGTGTCTTCTGCTTAACAGTAGCAACTGTAACAATGACAAGGCTTAGCAGTGTAACAGTAGTCATCCTACAGATTGACATTTAACACCGCTTCTCATACAGAGAAACCATTCACAGCCACAGTGCTTAATAACTTATTTTAACAAACATAAAACCCAGCTGTACAGTATCAAAATTAACACAGAAGCTTTTATAAATAAACCACCAATCTACATTTTACCATCGAGGAAAGGCATTAGAATAACATGGATGTTAATCCAGGGGTGTTTACACTGAGAAAGGGAAACCAGTGAAAATGCCAGTTTTCAACAAAAAATACCTTTGCCTTACAAAAATCCGGAAGCATAGGAAATTATGTAAGACTTACAAAATAATGGAATATGTTTTTAAAATGAAGTTAGAGTTATGTAGTGGGTTAAAAAGTATAGCTCACGTGTTCAGACTTTTTTTCTTTTTAAAGAACATCACTAAAAAGTGCTGCCATGCATGCGACTCAAGAACAAAACGTCAGTGGGGTTAGAAGAAACAGAGGCCACAAGACAAGATAAAAAAGTATTTTCTTTGGGAAATAAACAAAGAATCCTATTGTTTTGTTTTGTTACAAACATTGTTGTATTCTTATAAAGGCAACAATTCTATGCTCAGTCCACTTTTGACTAATTAATACATGACTGTATGGCTAGAAAAGGGTGTCAATACTCTATTGTTGTGTTTTTACAGACAGAAGAAAAGTTGTATGAATCTCAAACTGTATTTTATGGGATTTATGACAGTGCAGAACTATCAGGCTCAGATTGGACCACTCTAAATATTTTAGCTTTTAAACCAGAAATTTAAAAAGGCAGTCCAGATTCCTCACAAACTATGAAATAGCTCTTTGAAAGTCCACTTAAGGCCAACTTTAATATTGTTAGCAGCAACAGTAGCTTGTCACTGTGTTCTTGGGTTGCATAAAAATGTTTTGTATCGTATTGGTCGCTCCTTTTTCATTGGGTAATCAAAATGTTGCCTCTTAAGTGAAAATAAAGGAGTGTGGGTTTACTGTAATGCTTTTGCAACTGACTATTGTTCAGTGTGATGATGTGTACTCTTTATTAGTTGACTCTATCATAAAACTGGACAGCCACTCAATAACTCCTTCCTGTCTTTCTTTAGAACTAGGTAAACACCTTTACAACACAGTTGCAATCCTCTCCTTTTATCCTTCAAATGTATTTCTGTTTTATCAAACAAAAATGACGGTTTTTCTCCCTGAGTGCAGATGTAGTTTGTAATATTGCTTTTTGCGTTGTTTTGGAGTCATGGACTCTTCCTGTCTGACGGGATTTTCATCCCAAATTGGTACAGGACTTGTTTCACTGTGAATAAAGATGCTCTCTTACCAGCTTCAGCTAACATCTTCACAAGGTAATTTGATTTTTTTTCTGGCATGGATAAACAGATTTTGCACCAAAATACATTCATCTCACAGAACCCATTTCTTCACTACTCACTATAACAACTGGAAACTCTCATAATCGGTTTGTTCATGGCACATTTAGGCATCTAGAAGTTATGCACAAATATTAGCAGTATTTGTTTAGGTTTGCAATTATCTTCCTGGTATTTTGGTTGATTTGCTTAGTTGTGTGTTTTTAAGATATCAAACAAAGAATTAATATGTCTGAACCTTACCAATAAGCCTCAGCCTAATTTACAATACATTTGTAAATTAACCTGTCAGAAGCTTTAAAGGTATGGCATCATCTTATCTGGAATTTTCTAAAATGTTTTCAGGACAAGGAATCTTAGTGAAAGTCAACTTCTGGATTTAAGAAAGTAACAAAAAATAGGTTTTCTCTCCCATAATTCTGGTATTTAGCAACTATAAATAATTGTGATAATCCTAACTGACCTAAGAGGAAAAGCTTAGGAAAAAAGGCAATGTGTCTTATTATACAATGTATGCTAATACTTGGGCTCAACTGCAGATTCAAGATGTTAAGCTGAATTGAGGATCTTGGAGCACTCACAGTCATGTCTGAGATTCAAAATAATAGCTTGGAATTGCATCAACTAGAGAGTGCTTTGCAAGGCAGACCAAGACATACCTTTTTTTATAAAAGGATTTTATGCCATAATTTTTTTTGTAACATGGCTAAAAATGCCTACTTTATACTGTGTACCTATTAATAAGTGACTTTACAGGCATCCCCAAAGATGCTAAACAGTGACACAATGAGACTTCCTCTCAAGCGGTATGTAGCTGAGCATACACACCACTGCTGGATGACAAACATCCATCCTGCATGTACAAATGTAATCCAGCTTTCCACTATCACATAAGGATTAAACCGCATGCAAACTGAACACATGCACAAACACATAAGTAGCATTTAGAAGCCCAGCGTGCCCATTCACATGCATTCACAAACAAACTGCAACAGGAGGCCAGAGTCACGCATATCTCTCACCCTCTGCCAGTTGTCAGTCACTGCCTTTGAGCACAAGGCATGAGGGACCAGATTAAATCCTTCTGGAGACAGAATGACGGGCACAGCAGCCTGGGCTCAACACACACACACACACACACACACACACACACCTACAATAAATGACAGCATGTCGAGCACTAACTATATCCACGCTTTAAAGTACAGGGTTCCTCTCCATGAGCTATTGGTACATCTGCAAGACAAAACACATTTTTACTGAAATAGTTGTCAATTCAATATTTCAGAACATAAATTACAAACATTGCGTGTTTCTGTGAAAATGTCCTTACAAGCCCGTTGTATTATTTCTCAGACCATAACAAGAACCAAACAGAATGGGATGTTTAACTTTTAGCCAAGTGTGACTGAAACCAGGCAGGAAATGAAAAACCAAGCAGTAAATATTTTGTTGTGATTCTCAGCAAATAGCAAAAGATAAAACAATGCAAACTCAAACAATTTATTGCCTTGGCCTCCAGAAATATGAAAACCAAAAGGCTAATTTGGTCTTTATCTGAAGGATCTAACAAATGACAGATTAGAGGCTTGATCCTGCCACACTTCATCTCCCACTTAATGATACACAGATAACAGCAGCAACAGTTTATGTGAATTTTTCCAATGACCAAAACTACTTTGAGGGATGTTGCAGCAATATTGTCTGCTGATTTGAAACAATTAGGCTTGCCTAGTTGTTTTGTAGAGATCTGCGGTATTCCACTGTTGGCTGACAAAGAAGAGTTGGCAGCTGCAAATGAGTTATGGGCATTATTTCAAAGATACTTTGATGTTTTCTGCTGGTCGCATCACAACATGGCAGCAGCTAGGCAACCACAAGTAAAAACCCTTTGCCTCCTCTGGCTTTGAGAATGAAAGCTATGTAAACGGAAAGCAGATGGTGATGAGATGGTGAGGATTTTTGGCACGGCACGTACCAGTTTTGATGCGCTCCTTTTGTTGTTCTTCAAGCGCTGACATCAACTGTCTTCTTGGCTTCACTGTAAGCGGACGAAGCAGCTGAAATAATACTGCAGTGACAGAGGTATGAAGGTTTGCAATGTGACCTAGTTTCTGCTGGGAAACATGGCACTTTACTGTGCAATTCCAACCTGATAAAGTTTGTAAATCATCTGTGTTTTATTGTATGGAAAACAATTCTTTGTGTGTTTGATATTAACTGATAGCATTTTGTTGAACATAAAGAACTGGAATGACATATGCAGTGCAATATATGGCTTGCCTGTACTGTATTTTAAGATGATCCATGTTTGACACGGGATCATGGTGCACTGTTGCAGTGAGAGAACGAAAGTATTTCACTGGCAGACGGCATAATGTTATGGCTGCCTTCTTCTCTTCTCAAATAAAATCTCTGTTGTATGGCTTGATGGTCTGACAAAAAATTAAAAAAATCCTACATTTTCTTACCTATCAGGCTTTAAATTAACTAATCCCTTAAGAAGACATTTCTTTAAAAAATATTTAAGCTCAAGTTATTTATGTTTCTTGTAGCATTTTCTTTCTCAAGAGAACGAAACAGACCCTGAATAATAAAACCTGTTTTTTCGGTTTTATACCTATTGGCATTGACACTGCTGTGTGTTCTTGGCATTGAAGCACACATGTGAATCTACACTTGCAGTTACTATACGTCATGTGGGTGTAGTCCAAACTCAAGGGCAGGCCTGTCTATTTGCTGTCTCTCAGCGCCCTGTCATCTGGCTTTAGTAATTACACAGGCATAAATTTGGTCAGGAGAAACAAGTTTGGCATCAGAATAAGATCTATGGACACATTTTGTGTGCTTTGAGCTGTGTGTTGTAAGTAAAGAAATTTGACTGAAATGAGAATTGACCTGAGATGGACACTTAGACTAAAGTTTCATTTCAGTGCCAAAAGCAGAGATTTCATATTTGGACAACTCAGCTCTCATAAACAATCTTTATGTGACCAAGAAAGAAAGAAAGTGTGGATCATTCGGATAGATTACTAAAATCCCCTCAGGGTTATACAGTGTTTAAAAATTGCTAGTTGTAATGGTCACATTATGCACGCTGTATATTGGTTCCTCAGTGCAGTATGCATCAGTAAAACTAGTTAATGTCAGCATTTAATGTTACCAACAAACAAAGGAAAATGCAGCTGCATATTTCTAGAGAGGTAAATTTCATGGCTAATATTTTTTTAAAAATAACTTACAACAGTTAATAGTTAATTAATTAATCAATTAATTATTATTATTTAATACTGCATTTAATCTTTTGAATGAGATTAAAATGTTAACTGATTATATGTTAAATTTAGCACAAAGTTCATAATTCTATTTTGTAAAAATGTGAATGTTTTGTGACTCATTAGAGACTTGAATCTTCACTTTGACTTAGAGCAAAAGCCTTGAAGCATAACTTTGAATTGAAAAAATGACATGTGAGTATATATATATATATATA
>CAEFZY010066819.1:0-77924 GCA_903066815.1 Brachyrhaphis roseni
CTCACCTTATATCAACCAATAACTGGATAAAACTTGGACACAACTGAGTATTGAGCAAGACAATAATACCACAGGATAAACATTAAGCTTATTGACTGACCCCTGACCTCAACCATATGGAACACTTATGGGTCATGCTTAAGCAACAAGTCCATGCCATGAAGCCAAAAAATTCAATTGACCTCTACCATTTATGCTAAGAAGAGAGGTCAAATGTCCAGATTTAAGTATTTCACAGCCTTGGAGATGGCTACAGGCAGATTCTCTGGAATGTGTTGTGATATATTTCACCAAATATTAGTGTGTTTGTGTTTATTTAGTTATCCTGGATTATGGCACACCCTATCCCACATATTTAAACATCATTTATGTTGTGTGATCCTTTCACCATGGAAAAAGAAGGCTTTTGAAAAACCTAAAACAAGTATTACATTCAGACCATTGTCGAATGAATGCAACCAGAACTATATTAAAGATGTTTTTGTACCCTGCAACAATGCAATGCTAAAGGGCAATAGTCAACGGATGAGGGAACAGATGGATAGATAGATGGGTGAATGAATAGATTGTTGTTTTTGTAACACCTAAAATAAGAATAGCAAATACCTCTTTTGCTCACCAGTTATTGGACCGAGATGAGTTCAGGTGTATCACAAAGATCAAGACGATAGGAAGCACATACATGGCTGCCTCTGGACTAACGCCCGAAAGCAACACCAATGGATATGGCAGCAGAAAGGTGTGATCCTATCTTGTTTTATCTACATACCTCAATTTGTGCCACAAAAAGTGATGTTAACCCAACAAAGTTGCATTCTGTTGTTTCACAGCCAGAAGACCAGTCGCTCATTGAACGCTGGCAGCACCTGTCTGAGCTGGCAGATTTTGCCCTGGCCATGAAGGTTACTCTTGATAACCTCAACAAGCAATCCTTCAACACCTTCATGCTACGGATTGGTCAGTGAACCTGGAAGAAGGTGCCTCTCTTTTGAGTTTTTGCACATGTTACAATCTTTTCATGTTGATTCCTTCAGGTTTGAATAAAGGAGCTGTTCTGGCTGGAGTAATTGGAGCCCGTAAACCTCACTATGACATCTGGGGTAACACAGTCAATGTGGCCAGTAGAATGGAGTCAACTGGAGTGATGGGCAACATTCAGGTAGCTTAAACATAGACAGACATCTTTAAATGTTGAATGGGACAATTGATTTTCAAATTATCTTTACCACCCACCATTTCCCTAACCTTTAACCATCATTTCTAAATGTCAAATATTAACAATTCTAACAGTAAGGCTTAATCTAAACCCTTAAATATGTATTTATGTATGGGTAACCACAATCTGAATACCATTTTGAAGGAAACACTGCTAAGATTTTTTCTGGTTTTATAAACTCCCATAGTCATACATAGTGACAACTGAATAAACCAATGCAACATTCTCTAAGTTTGAAAGGTTTAGGTTCTCAGAATAGCATTCATGTAAATATCTGTCCTGTTTTGCCATCAGGTGGTGGAGGACTGCTATGGCATCCTGAAGGAATATGGCTTCCGCTTCATTCGAAGAGGGCCCATATTTGTCAAGGGAAAAGGCGAGCTGCTGACCTTTTTCATGAAAGGAAAAGACAAGACTAGCGGCAAAGCAGGTCCGGGAACAACTGCTCTTCCGCACCAAGTAGAGGACCTTTCCTGACTTTTTTCACCTGAATATTTCAATTAACATGCAAACCGATTTAAAGGCAATGATAGCTTTGCTCCACTTTTCTTGTGCACAGTTGTTTTTCAACATATTTTTATAAACTCTGCCACTTATGTTAGCAGCAAAACATAAATTCAAATGCCACTGCGCAATGATCATGACTATTAGAAAACTGCATTAAATTTTTGCAAAGTAATGCAATAGGTCCCACACTGATGACAACAGAACAAACAAACCTGTGGTCTTTTCTAAATAGTGCCAAGAAACATAGGTGACATTCTCAAATAAAAGAAACACTTTTCCATTTTCTTTTGTGTAAATGTAGCATGTAGAATCCGTTTGGAAACATCAGTTGATGCAGGAATGAATTTCTTCCATAGGTGAACACAGAGCTTTTTATTGCTGTCATCATACTCCACATTTAAGTAAAACCCAGGGACATCTAAGAATGCCACAAGAGTCAGAATGTAAATCTATGTTTATAATTCCATGGATGTATGTAACAAACATGTAACATACTTTGTTTTACCTTGTGGCTAATTACATTGCATTTACACTTTTAATAAATTATATTTAGTCTTTGTGTTTCAAATTATTTTACAATGTTTTGAATGTTTGGAATGTTGTGCCAATATAAGTGACATCCTAATCAATGAAAACTAGTTATTAAACTGGAGTAATTGCGTTGTTTACTGAAATTATTTATATTTAGATACTTTTTTCATAACTTAGCCAAGGCATGATGTTTAAACACCACAGAGTCTGTGTAGCAGGGCAACAGTCTTTATCTCATCTAAACTATACTTGCTCAGCCACTGTCTTCAAAATAGAGAAAGTGAAAGGTTAAGTGTCAGAGTCATGACAAGGATTCAAAACTAGTAGATTCTGGCTAACTGGTTGATTGGGTATAATACCTCATACTGCAGTTGTAAGAGTAGTCTGCACAATTATTACGTGTAGAAACTGAATCCCAAATGTCATCTAAAATTGAAAAGTCGATCACATCTCCCATGCAGATTTTTATTAGTTTCTCAGAATAATTTGCTATAAATAAAAGGAGATTATGACTTTTTCATGATGGTTGTGAAGTAAGAAACAGCAGTCATGTTGGTGGCCAGTTTGTCTACCACTTTGAAGAGATGGGCCTGAATTAAGTGTCTAAGTTGTAAACATCTTAAACCGAGTATTTGGGAATGTGTATATCTGCTCAATGATGCATATTTGTTCTGTATGATCAAGTTAAATTGATTGATTTAACTTGTTTAAACTCATCAGATAATAACTAAGTGGAAGAATCTCTGATGAATTGACATTTGCTTAGCCAATCAGTAACTCATTAATCAAGCAGTGTTTCACTATTGATCAAAGGTTTATTTAACAAGTTAAAGTGGGATGATTGCTATTCCTTCAGAATATTGTGTTAATGTGTGACTCTTGTAATGAATTTAGGCATTTGGAAGCTAGCAAGTATTATTTTGTTGGTATTGGCTAATGAATATAACAGACACATTATAGAAAGATGCAAACTGCAAAGAAACTGTCAGCATAGAATAGCTTTTGGAGTTATGCTTCATAATTTCTCAGTCACTTTGATGATAAAACACAAATTGTTTCTCAGTATTAAACTTTTTTAAAGACATTTTGGAACTAAACGTTAACATTACATTATTTAAATTATTTTTTTCTACAGTTTAAGCATAATTAACTCATTTCAACACATTATTGTAATTTGTCAGTTCACTGCTTAAAAAGATTTGTATGAAATCCACAAAAAATATATATATTAGTTTTAAAATACATATGTCATAAAAACAACATTTACACACTTTTATATCTTCAGTTTTGTCAAATATTTAGTTATTATGCTAACTATGTTCCCATGCACCACCCATGGATTATATTCTACTCGGAAGCCTGCTAGTGTAGGAATTTCCGGCTACGTCAGGGCGTCAGGACTCCATTAGAGTTGCAGCTGTTTTGAGAGAAACATCAACAAAAACGAGCTGACATTAGGCTCTGAGTCTGGCAACAAGGCCTTCAATCTGGAAGCGTAACCTACATTTCCCACCCGGAGCTTCGCCGGTTTCTAACCACGGCCGCTCTCGGTGAGGAAACTCTGGCCTCCGCTTCCTCCTCCTCCGACTCGGACACCGGCGGAGCGTCGCCGCCCCCGCGGAAGAAACACCGAGCCTCGGCGGCGGAGGGAGCAGGAGAGCCCGGGGCTTCAGCCGTTGTAACAGGCCTCTCTGGAGTTGTCCTAGGACTTGCCGCACACTCTCAAACCACCTCTACCATCCACTTTAATCGAAGTGTTGTTAACAACTTTAGCAACAGCATGCAGTCAAACGGGGCAGGACAGGGACAAGAATCCTCTGAACTTCCCTGCCTGAACAGCGCACAAAACGGGGAGTCATCATCCTCGGCCGGTGGAACCCACTCAAACGGGCTTCTGTCCAACGCAGACAACGGCAACGGTGTCGGTACCAGTAACGGGTCTTCGGTTGGACCTTGTTCGGGGACTTCGGCTACCTCCACGGCCTCGGGTTCGGAGGTGGGCTCGTTGAAAAAGAAGAAACGGCTTTCACAGACGGAGGAAGATGTCATACGATTAATAGGACAACATCTCCACGGACTGGGGCTGAAGTAAGTTTATCCAATGTGTCAGTCGTAGGAAAAACTTCAGCAGACATCAAATATTAGCGATGCACATTTCAAGTATAATCCACATCACTGTCTTTTCTTGTGATAGTGCAGTTGCTAAAAGCGCTATTAGAGCGCTTGACACACAAACATGGGGGGATGGGGCAGTAAGTTAGCCTGTGAGCTCGGCAGTTGGTAGGAAGAAGGGGTCCATCTTGCACAATAACAGTTAGCTTTAAAGCTAATAGCATTTGGCTGCGCTGAGGTGCTGTGCCCTGATATCAGATATTTAACACAACATAAAACACAAGCTACAGTTTAACAGCTCATCACATGTAACGCAACACGAAGCACGTTTTTGAAATTAGGACATGATGTACTGTCAACATATATGGATTTCGCACCGGATAAAAGCATTACATCATCCAATGTTAGTGTCGTTTATTCACACTAAACAAGGCTCAACTTTTTCGTACGATCGATGCACAACACATCAACATGAAGTGTTTTTATTTGCCTTAAAGGGGATGTTGTTGTAGCTTCTTAATGAGGTGCTAAAGCGGGATTATCGAGTTTGTTGTGTACCTGTTTGCGGTTCAAAGGCTGTTGCGCAAAAAAAAAAAAAAAATTGCGGAGAAATTTTAGGGTTACTGTATAGATTGAACCAGCGTGGTTCGAGGTTTTCGTGTGTTGCTTTTGCTCGGCTGTAAAATATATATATATTTTGTTTAACCTCCGGTGCAATATAAGTAATAGTGTAATGCGTAAAAGCAATGTAATAACAAGGCAGCATCTGGTTATTATTCCTAGTCTTTTCCAACTCCGCGTTTCTTTATATCCGTCATTTTGTGAAGCTTTGTAGATTTTGATATTTTTCTCCCCCCCCCTCTCGTTTTTATACGGCTGTCTCCTGCAGATTATGTCTCTCTAGCATTAATGCCCTAATTCCCGTGTCTCATCGTCACAGATATTTGTCAACAGTCAGCCTGTGACATGCATTTTATTGAGGGCATGTGTTTATTTGAAAACAGCACTCGGGCATTTGTTCCTGGAGTGAGCAGAATCGGATGGTTTCATGGCGGCTGAGGAATGCGCTCTCTACCAGCTGTTTTAGATGGAAACGCTTTGCTTGAATCTAATTATAGCCACGATGGGGGTTTCAGGATATGCATATGGGTGTGTGTGTGTGTGTGTGTGTGCACTCATCGTTTTCAAAGTGACTGTTGTATATAAGCTTAAACCTGCGCTGATCTGTGCTGTCCAGCTGAGAAAGTAAAAGCAGCCATTACAAGGTTTTATAAAAGACAGCCTTAACGTTGCTCTATCCATTGAGATGGGGGTAGGTGCCAGGGTAGAAGGAGGGGGTGGGGGGGGTACATGGCATTGCCTGGTATGAAACAGAGCCCCTATATTTCAGCAGGGGAAATACAGGAGAAATCAGTATTGCAGTCAGCTGGATGAGAGGCTCAACACAAAGCTGCTGCGCCACTTCATTGATACCTGAGAATGATGTCATCATGCTGAAAGGTGTCTGCCCCCCTCCAACGCCTCCTCCCCCCGCCACCCTGCGCCTCCTCGTTTTCATTATCTCGTGCTCGCATCTCGGCAGGCGCATTTATGGTGTCCTTAGCTGGGAGACGCTGTTTGGACAGATGGTAATGGTTCATGGTTGACAAGCTGAGAGGGTGATGCCAACTGGAGAGAAAGCTCACCCCATATTAATGAACCTCCTACTGTCCACACATAGTGCTCCGGTCATGACACAAGTGCTCTGTGTTGGTTTCCCTCAGATATAGGGAGCTATTAAGTTTATGTCACCAGGTAGAGTTGATGATGCTCCCGCTGCGTTAAAGTGTTCTCACAGACCACGTGCCTCTGATTTTAACCCTTTCAGTTGCATTTTGTTGCAAAAAGAAATGTAACGATGATAATACATAGCTCCGATATGTCACTTCATATAATCACGTTCTGACATTTCGACATCCTTCTGACTGAGCTCACAGTTCTGATTACCCACTCACTGCTGACGCTGAGATGCCACCTTCATGCTTAATTTCAAAGTCACCCATTCCCTACTTTTCTTCCTTTTTAACTGTCTTCTGTCTATACATCAGCATAACTTTGTCTGCTTCTCCTCCAACCCCTCGCCCCTCCCCTCTGTCTGTGTGTGTCTGCAGTCAGACGGTGGACCTGCTGATGCAGGAATCAGGCTGCAGACTGGAGCACCCTTCAGCGTCCAAATTCCGCAACCACGTCATGGAGGGGGAGTGGGACAAGGTTAGTTTGGATGCATATGATTGATGAGTTAAGGTTTGATAAACATGGAATGTGGGAATGTGCTTTGAATCTGTTGTGCTATTCACACTATAAAAATATAAATGTGTTTGTTTAAAAATTGTATATAATAAAGGACAAACATCTTATTAGAGGTTCTTTCAGGTTGCATAGAAAGGCATTGACCTACCTTTGTGGTCTTATACAAGTTTAATTTTGTTTTCCAGGTATTAATTAGTGTATTTGACATTTTTAATTTGTTATATAGTCAATAAACATGCAAACAAGTTTTTATACATTCCAAACAAAAATCTACAGTTGGTCATGTTAAAACCACAAGCGTTATTGTATAAAATAAAATTTAGTACAACTTACTGCTTTTCTCTAATATCGTAGTCACGCTAAAGAATCCCTAAGTTTTCAACACCTGAAAGAGCAATGCTCAGTCCATCTTCCAAAAATGGAAAGAGTATCACCCAACTGCAAACCAACCAGGCATGAATATTGACCTGCAGCTGGACAACTATCAGTTATCCACTGTACAAACCTGACCCTTATGGAAGATTGGCTACTATAAAGCCATTCTTGAAAGAAACACAGAAGAAGTTCTGATGGTACTTTACCATAAGCCACATAAGAGACACACCAAGCACATGTAAGAAGGTTACTTTGGTCAGATCAAACCAAAACTGAACTCTATACCCTCCATGCAGAAAACAACCTCCCCTGAGTTGGTGGTCCAGCAGTGCTTCTCTTCAGCAGAGACATGGACGATGTTCAGAGCTAAATACAGACTGATCCTGGAAGAAATCCTTAGAGTCTGCAAAAGATTGCAGTCTGTTGAGAGGGTCCCCCTTCCAATAGTAACCTCCACTGAGACATTTGGAAGGTTTTGATCAAAGCATCTTAGTGTTAGAATTTTCCAATCCAGGTCTTATTTTTAACAGTATTTTAGAGGAATTAAATTTTGAGAGCACTCTCTATCTATTTTGACTAAGCTTGAGCTTTCCTGAAACAAAATAAGAAAGCGCCTGCTTTGCCCCAACAAAAACTTAGTTTCTCAATGTGCATGTAGACCCACGTTTCATCTACTTTTTGTATAAACAAATAAAGCATAGAAATGTGCATCCTTAGTATGCTCTACTGTGTCTGCCCATCATATAAACTCCTAATAAAATACATTGAAATCGGTATTTCAATGTATTTTCCTTTTATTATAGGAAAAAGTGAAAAAGTTTTTGCAAGATACTGATGATAAATACTATGGACTGCATAATTTCATGTGATGTGTTGTCGTTTAGAACATTTGTTTTGCTAAGAAATCAGGTGGTCTACAACAATAAAAATATGAATGCTATAAATACTGTTTTTATCTCCGTATAAAAATTGCTTTGTACTAAGGGTTTACTCTATTGGATAGTTTTGTAATTGTATGATAGTTGATAATACATGTTTTAAATTTTAGAGTTGTATAAAATATGTAATATTTGATCAGAACATTAAATTAAATCCAGTAATGAGTTCAGCACTGATGAAAATTTTGTTCCAGAATTTAACACAGTCTGACATGTACATTTTGTTTTCACATTCTTTTAATTTTCTGTCTTTGTTGCATTTCTTTGATTCTAGAGCTTAAGTTAAGCTCAGAAAATTGCAGACCTTATTAAAAAGAAGCATTGCAAAATAATGAACTTAAGCCAAAAACATTCAGTGTAGGCTTAAGTCAAGTGGTTGTAAATTTGTGCATGTGGGTGGCAGGTTTGTTGTTCCCACAAAGCTACTTGTAAATCTAAGTTGTGATTGTTCGGCTCAGTTTTATCAAAGAACATGGAAACTGTGAAAGCCTCATGGACAGCGGCCATGCCATCTCTACCACTTAATGTCATATTGCTGTTTTTTTTCTTTTTTTTCTCCTCTTCTACATGCATTGAAACTGCTGAGCTAACAATTTCTCTCTGTGTCTCCCTACCATCATGTACCCTTTGTTTTTGATCCAGGCTGAGAATGATCTCAACGAGCTGAGAGCACTGATGCATTCTCCCAACGCCATTGTGGTAAGCGCCCGCTTTGCCCAAACCCTGAACTGGGCTGAATGACAGTCAGTCAGCACACAGGCTCTGCTGGAGGTTCCAGAACTGTGTCATTAGAAACCGGGCCTGTGTTGTGGAGCTTTAAAACGCTCAAATGTTCTGGATAAAGAGTTAAAAACGGACCACACAAAGAAGGAATATGCTATTTTGCTGAATAATTTGTTTTGGCTTATTTACTTTTATCTTTATTTCTTCAATTTGTTATACTTTGCCATTTTTTATGAATCATACCAGTAAGCAAACTATAGCGCCTACTGGTTTTTAATGTATTGCTTTAGTTTGCAATGCTCTGTGATGTCTGAGTCAAGCTTCTTCTGCTCTCTTTCATAAATTACAAAGCAGTGCTATTAAAAATAAATAGAATGGTTAAATAAAAAAAAATAGAATCATACTCTGCCCTGTATCCCAGTGAAAATTAGCAGTTGGGAGATTGGTCGCTGCAGGGTCGTGTACTTTTAGAAATGCAGCATGTGGGTGGATGCTGCCTTGAATTTATGTGTGGTTGTCTCAACTCTGCTTGTATCAGTTGTCGGGGTCATGCTGCATCCTGGAGATAAGACTCAAATTTAATACCATCTCTGCTTGCACTGATCAGTAAACACGTTTCTGTTACCCTCAACATGAAATAAAGAGACTGAGAGGGTTGATTTCAACAATGGTAGGAGTGTAATTGAAAATAACAGTGGAAATATTGTGTGCAGGGTCGAAACAAGTGCTTTCACTATTTGAAAATGGCTGAATTATTATTATAATTTTTTTTTCAATCTTTTAAAATTAAATTGAAGCTGTGCCTGAAATGATAACTGAATGTGCTTTAGTCTGCCATCTGGATTTCAAAGTTCATGTTTAAAGTTGCTCCCTTTAAAGTACACAAAGCAACACTGGCAAAGAAGTGGCACATCAAGTTAGTTAAGTAGTTGGAGAAGAATAGGACCAATAATAGCCATTACTTTCCCGCTTCTGTTCAAAAAATGATAATGTTCTGTAGTGCAGTCCAACCTGCTAATTATCCTCTCTACGATCTGACATCTCTACCGTTCTTCATGCTTCTTTATTGGGTTCGTTAACCGTTTATGCAAAGGATAGAAGTGAGGGGGAGGGGGGCTGATTAAGCTAGCTAATGCCAGATTTAACAATCTGACAAACTGAGAAATGGAAAGTTGAATTTAGCGTCCTATAAAACAATGCTTTTATTGTTTGTAATGTTAAAAAATGAGCTCAGCCGACGGGCCAAAATAAGCACCATGTGACAGAAATGCACATTTGAATGTAATGTTTTTTTAAGAGGCTTTAAACATGCTTGAAAAAGGAAAGAAGTTGCTATTTAGTGTGTGTTTCTACAACACAAGGCCATAATTTGAGCAATCATGCCTTTGCATTATTATATATGGCTTCTGTGTTCTTGCTATACCAGCCTAACCAGTCAGGGTTTGTAGTTGTTGAAAAACATTGAAATGGTTGCTTTCTGAATTAGAGTTAAACATTGTGAGACTTTAGACTGATATTCAGTGGTATGAGTTTTATAACTATAAGACCATGTTCAAACCTGGTATTAAAATACACCCTGACTGATGCGGATAAAAGTAGATCCCACTAAGCACTGTCATTTACTCCTGTCCTGCGTGATCAGATTTCAGTAACTTCCTTTACACACAGATGAGCAGGTCGCCACATCACAGGGGTGGGCTGCCAGCTGAGACATAAACTGGACATCAGCAGGTCCTCTGATGTTTCCGCATCATCTCCGAAACTTCCAGTCACATGAGCTGCATTATTAATCAGTTGTTAACATCGTTGAGGTTTAGATGAGTTGCATTTTGCTGCTTTACTTTGGCTTCAAAATCTCTATAAACGTAAATATATAGCTGAACAGATGTGTTATGGGAGAAGTAAAATGTTAGAGCTCAAAAAGCTCTATATTAGTGGGTGGAAGTACACTGAAGAGTGTAAACTATAATTTATAATTGTTTGCACAAAGTTTTTTAACTTACACTATTATGTAAAAGTGACAATATATTTGTCAGGTACAGATTTTGTTCCTATGAGTCATTTTTTAAATTACTAACTTTTATGCAAGGATTGCAGTGGGTGCAATCAGCTAAAAGATTGTACAAGGAACAAACGTTCACCCATGCAGCATTCTGAAGTCTATTGATCTATAAAAAAACATATTTTGAGAAAAAACTTTTTTTTCCTCTATAAAGAAGATTCCATGAAATTTATTATCTCTGGTTATTTAAAATAACCCTCATGCTGAGGTCATGAGATCATATCTGTGGGTTCTCCTTCAATGTGTCCCAGGACGGTTGTGTCTAGTGACAAACTGATGCAGATGCATGTGTCCCAGAACGTCCCAGTTAGAATAGTGGGTGAATAGGTGATCTTAATAAAGGCACCTCATTTACATCAAAGTCAGACTATCAAGTACTTACATTTTCCTTCATTTAGATATTATAAAATTTATTAACACAAAGCATTCTTTGTTCAGATATGTCCATAGTTACATTTTTTTTTCTTAGTGAATCACATGGAAAAAGAGAGGCATTTCTGGTTGTTTTCTTTTCTTGTCTTTTTTTTTTTCTTGCTGCCTGGCTTTATATAGGCAGAATCATAACTTCAAACATGTAAACAGAATCTTAAAACAGCTTCTGCCTTCCACTGTGTGCTGCCTCAACAGGGGATCTTTTCAAAGTAGGGGAGCTTTATTCAACACAGCATGTGGGAGATGTGGTCATGCATCCTTAGACTGAAGCTGCCCTTCTCTCTCCCTCTATACAGTTTCCAGTACAGTATCAGATAATAGAATATTCAACTCTCCATGAGGATTTACACATATCATTTACTTTGAGTGTTTAACTACAGCACACCTTTAAAACGCAGGGAGAAATCACTTTTGGCTTAAACTTGATGCATTCCAACACTTTTTAGGTATTTTCAAGCCAAAGATTACAGATTGTGCTAATAAATTACAGATGTCAGCATATAAACAGTTTGTAAACGGACTATTTCAAATTTTGCTTTGAGAACGGCTTAGGAACTCTATTCCTCTGCTGTGAGGTACTTTTAAGAATTTTTAGGATGTATTCATTAATGCTTTCTTTAACCGTTTTAATCTAACAAAACCAGGGTTTTTACTTTTGCCAATTGTTTTATTGTTGTCTTCTTCTCCTCATCAGCGTATGAAGTTCCTGCTGCTGCAACAGAAGTACCTAGAGTATCTGGAGGACGGCAAGGTCCTGGAGGCTCTACAGGTCCTCCGGGGAGAGCTGACGCCGCTCAAATACAACACAGATCGGATCCACGTCCTCAGCGGGTACTTTCTGATGTTTCACCAATTTCACAAATGATTCACTCAAAGTACTAAATTTACTTTAGTAAATTGAGTACGTCCCAATTTACTAAAGACGTACTTTTAACAATTTAACAATATTCTGTTAAAATGCAGAATATTGGCAGTTAAGTTCTTAAATGTTATTTAGCCTATAATATGCTCTTTTTTATTGTTTTGTTTTATTATTTATCACCACACAGCTTATGCTTCTCTGAATTTTGATATATATTTGCAGATGAAATATACTATCAACAGCTGAGCTTTGATGAAAAGATAAAAAGCAGAGATAGCCAACAAGATGAGTAGTTCAAACACTTAGTATTAACTTCAAAGAGAAGCTACTTAAAAAACTGAACAGAGAAAAACTGCCACTGGCTACTTGGGCAGTACATCTGTAGGAAGCAAGCAACTAAAGGCTGAAACTGTGGCAAAATATAAGATTAGATTAGGTTGCATTTGTAGTCAGTTGTTGTTGCAAGGAGTCTTAAATAAGATGTTAGCTTGGTGTTGTGGAGGAATTAGGGAACAGCAGAGGAATTAAAAAGACATCAAAGGACCTAGCTGTTCTTTTATTTTCATTAAGTGAGACAAGTTAACTAAGACCTGATTTGCTTTATTTGTATATTATGAGCTTGTTAGTTTTTAATACTGTTTGTATAAATGTAATTTTGGTTTTAAGGTTAAAGAATTACTGCTTTAATCTGTTACCTGCTGTGATGAGTTTGTTGGCTGTATCACTTTGCATTTTTATGACTTTTTACTCTGTTTTGTATTTTGCCATTGTGCCAATTGTCCACCTTTCTTATGCTTATAGGTTATTGTTATGTCTTGCTTGCTCTCTGAGTTTTTACTGTTAATTATTTTAAGTTGCTAAGAACAAAGTTCTTAGCAACAACTTACCATTTTAAGAACCTTGTTCTTAGCAACAACTTGGTTGTTGCTAAGAATGGGCCAGTTGTGTCTTTTCACTGGGATGTAGCAGACATTTTTGGAATCAACTTTAAATCACAACAAATGTCTCTAAGGGCTGCGGTTGGTTCTGGCAGCGATGGCTTAACTGACCCATGTGTAATCATTGGCTGAGGGCATAGTCAGTACTTTCTCATGATTTCAAGAAAATAAGCAGTGCTCATGTTAAAGAATGTTGTAAAACAAACTACACGAGTCTCTATGACAATACAGTCAGTCAGTGATATTTAAATGTATGCTTCTTTCAGAAACCCATGTTACCCTGTAGTACGCCTGTTAGCAGTATGCTGCTCTTAAGTCAACAGGTTGCTTCTCCCCCAATTAATACAGTGAATAATATGGTTATAAGAATAAGCCCAGCTCTTGATATGAGACGATACATAATGTTGTGTCTTCAAGATTGACATTCAGTGTGTAGGGCACCGAATGATCAGGCTCTTGGAAACTCATCACACTTACAGTAATTATAATGACATTAAAAAATGTGTGAAGCAAGGCACAATTCATGCAAAGATAATATTTGGTCAAAAAAAAAAAAAAAGATGCCTCAATCTCAAGTCTAGCAGACAGTTTGAATATGCCCTCAAAAGGCATCAAGAGATGTGGGTTGAGTCTCGCTTCAACCCACAACTAAAACAACAAGTTTTAGTTGTGCGATGTGCGAGTAAGGTGGACCTCCTGTCCACCTTACTTCTTTTTCTGTGTTGTTCCTAGCTTAGGGCGCCCAAATGACTAGCGCTGCCCCTGGTCATGACTGACTATTAAATTAGATTTGTCCAGGCATTTTCATTTACTGTACATTAAAATATCAATTTAATTATTAAATATTCAGTTTATGCATGTGTTTGGTGGACTTCAAAAACATGCTATGTTAGGCATTTTGGGTTAGCTTTTCCTTATTATTTGCTGTCCGCATCCAGACAAGAATGATATAAACATAATACAGCATGGGCATGTTGTGCAAAAAGAATAATTGTCGTTTTGATTTACCCTGACCAGTCTTGTAGGTTAAATGAGATATTGTGCAAGAAATGTTGCATCTAATAAAGTTTTAGTTGTGCGATGAATCATGTTAGGTTTTTTTTTTTATTTTTACCAATAGTGAATCTTGTTTTCCCTAAACCTTGACCTTGTATTTTCTTGCAGGTACCTAATGTGTAGCCACGCCGACGACCTCCGAGCCAAGGCAGAGTGGGAGGGCAAGGGCACAGCCTCTCGCTCCAGGCTCCTGGATAAATTACAGAGTGAGGAGATGTTTTCCATTTAATAAGCCCGTGGAGCTAGCACATGTTGCCCAGCTTCCACACGTACATTTGATGTGCTGAGGTGAACTATCTTCCCGCTTTCTGTCCATGTTACAGCTTACCTGCCCCCATCAGTGATGCTGCCTCCTCGCCGACTACACACTTTGCTGCGGCAAGCGGTGGAACTACAGAGGGATCGCTGTCTTTATCACAACACCAAGCTGGACAACAACCTGGATTCAGTCTCCCTTCTCCTCGATCATGTCTGCAGCAGGTTGGTGCTGCAGCATCAGTCATAAAGTGAAAATGTTGATGGAAATGCATCTTAGGTCTGAGAAGTGTACACAACCTTGTTAAAATGGTAATTTTTTGTGATGTAAAAAAGAAATGGTTTGAGGAGGGTTGGACACAAGCGGGAAGCATGATGTTCGTTTTCCCCTCATTACTGCCTGTTGAGGCTGTCAATATATTCAACTGAGCTTTAATATATTCAGTCAATGGAAACAAATTCTACTTCAGTCACAGATGGTGAGGTAAATTTGAAGTTGTCACATCTAAAACAATAAGTGGTCTTGAAGATTTTTTTAAACAACAAATAGATAAATATTACCACTTCTTACCACTGTGCTCTTTCTATAGTAACAGTCATATATTAGCTGGTTAATTAGCCTGGGTATCATTTGCTATGTTAGCCTGTCACAATAACAATTTTTACTGGACAATAAATTGTCCTAGAAATTATTGCGATAAACAATAATGTTGTTTTGAGACTATTTCCAAAGTAATATATTGATAACGGCATAACAACAAACACTTGCTCTCTTAAAGACCAATAAACTTTAATTTTATGAATAACACTTAGAAATGGAAGATATTTTAAATATCCCAAATAAAACAAAACAACCAAAAACAATAATCGAAAATAAAAACCACACACAACCGAACCCATAAATAAAATGGATTATAGTGTTTCTTTGGACAAAATTAACCGGAATGGAAATGATCAGGTTCATTTTAATTTATCATGCGATTAATTGCTTTATTGTGACAGGCGTAGGCTGCTTTTACATAGGAAGCAATGTGGTTTTTGTCAAAGTCGATAAAGTTACCAATAGTTCCAAGTAGCGGTCAGCTACAAAGCAGTGTCAGCATAATAGTAAACTGAAAATTACAAGTGTTTTTGCTTCAAGTGGTAAAGCATTTGTGTGTTCCTTTGTACTAGTTTTATTATAATTTAAGTTATTTACATGTTGTGTATATGTCTCCCCTCCTTTTTTTAGTTAGTCTATTTTTATGTCTAGGAAAGGTTGGAAAAAAACGAAACCTTTTTTTTTTTTTTTTTTTCTTTCTCACATCCAAATCAACAAAAAATTTCTTGGTGAGAGGAACGTGTATTGTTTGAAGTGACCTAGCTTGTCCTCACAATCTCATAGGTTTGGAAAGCTTTTGTAAGACAGAGTTGGCAAAAACTGAAACTGGATGGAAATGTGCTTTAATAAAGTATTTACTCAAGAATCCACAGACATGCAATATTCCTCCCACCACGATTGTGTTTTTTTTAGCTGAATTATGCAGGACGAACATCATGTGGACACTTTTGCATTCTCAAATTTCCGTTCTCTCTGTACATGTGAAAATATTATACATGCTACATTTTGAGGGCCAGTTTGTATCCTGTTGTTGAATTTTCAAAATGTATTCACCAGTGGGTTTTGTAGACTTTAAAAATCAATCTTTTTTCTTTCTGCAGGAAACAGTTTCCCTGTTACACCCAGCAGATTCTGACAGAGCATTGTAACGAAGTGTGGTTCTGCAAATTCTCAAACGATGGCACCAAACTAGCAACTGGCTCCAAAGACACGACAGTCATAATCTGGCAAGTGGACCCGGTGAGTGTGCAAACATACACGCCTTACTCATTTGACTGCAGTCTGTTGGAGATTGTAGTAGTTGCAGTCTCTTTTTAGGTCTAAACTAGAAAAATATATACTTTCAAATTATCTAGAGACAGTGTGTGCTCATCTGTTAAAATATAACGAGTGAAATTTAAAATGTGCTGTTGCAACACAATCTATTTTTGCAAGAAACAGAAACTAGTAAGAAAACAGAGCTTTATCACTAAGGTGTTAAGAAACTAACATTAACTGATATTAGAATTTTTGTTTGCTGAGTTGCTGAGATAAATAATGTGATTGGTAAATTTAAGCTGTCTCTGTGCAACATGATCCTCCTCAAACGGAAACGGAGAGAAGATCAAACATTTACTGAATGAGAACACAATGACATGGGTTGAAATTAGCTCAGAGATTATGGAAAACAAAATAGGACCTTTAATAGAACCGGTTAAGAATTAGCTCAAGATTAAAGCACTGGAATTGCTTTAATGTTGTTCTTTCTTCAAACATTCAGCTGAAAATCTATTTGAAACACCTGAGATTGGTAACCTGGATCTAGTTCTCCTTATATCCTCTCAAGTCTTTGTCTTGCTACTGTCTTGCATGAGATTAATCAAGTTTAACAGAGTTTCCCACTAAACCAGTAAAGAAAAGAGTCACTCGCTTTTCTTTAAAAATTACAGAAAAGCCCTAAAATGCTTTAAAAGGTGGTCTGATGAAAGGTAAATCTGAATGGAATAAAGTTAAAAATGCCATTCTAAAGTCTCTTATTCAGTAATGTATCATTTGTGCCTGCCATGTAGGAGAGCCACCAACTGAAGCTGCTGCGAACCCTGGAGGGGCACGCATACGGCGTCTCCTACTTAGCCTGGAGTCCTGACGACACCTACCTGATCGCCTGCGGACCTGACGATTGCTCTGAGCTCTGGCTCTGGAATGTTCAGGTAAAATAAAAAGAAAGAAGGAAAGAAAATGAAAAAGTATCCTTAAATATTCTTTTCAACACCATTCAGACAAGAAATTGGGCTTTTGCTGTTGGCACAGGCTGTTGGCTTCGTACCTCAATTAATGAGCATAGTCATACAGAGATATTTTCTCCTACACAGTTATAAGATGCTTCAGCTTTCAGAACTTATTTATATGCTATTGTTTTTATTTGGGATACTCTGATCTCATGCATTATATCACAGTTTCTGTATCATTCAGCTTGACACACAGTGTGTCTCCTCATAGCCATCCTCGGTATGACGCGGTTATCTAAGCACCATTAATCGTATCCCAAGTCTGAAAAGTGCTATGGATACCCTGTAGTGTGCTATTTGTACTCAATGACCTTTTCTTTTCACCCATCCTCACTTCTCACCTCCCCTCCCCTCTCTCCTTTTTTTTTCTTACTCATCCCTCCCCCACTCTTGCTCATGTGTCTTCTCGCTCTCTCCCTTCCCCCATTTCCTTCTCTGTGTTTCTCTATAAATACCCATCTTTGCCAGACGGGGGAGCTGCGGACCAAGATGTCCCAGTCCCATGAAGACAGTCTTACCAGTGTGGCCTGGAATCCTGACGGCAAACGCTTTGTCACCGGTGGACAAAGGGGGCAGTTTTATCAGTGTGTAAGTCGTAAAAGTCATTTACAAACACAATTCTTTGGATTTTTTTATTTTGCCACAATGACAAACATTGTAGTGTTTTATTTGGATGTAATTTGATCCACAAACACAAAGTAGTGCATAATTGTGAAGTGGAAGGATATTATGACATGTAGATCTGAAGCATGGTGCTTGTTTGTATTTAGTCCTTATTAAAAACTTCATAAAACTACCTTTTGCTGCAATTTCAGCTGTAGGTTTTTTAGTGTTTCTTTACTAGTTTTATATACTTGGGAATTCAAATTTGTGCTTATTCTTCTTCTGATGTTTGACTGGGTCATTCTAATGTTTTGATTTAAACATTATAAACTAGGGCTGTTGTAAAAGAATATTTTAGTAATCGAGTACTCTATAGAATATTTTTACGATTATCCGAGGAATCAGATCTGTCTCCTTGTCTCTCTCTCACTGTTTTTTTCTTCCTCTCTCTCTCAGCACCATTCCTACCATTCGCTCCAAAAGCTGTCGTAGTCTAACCATTGCGCCACAAAATTCAGCCCTCCTTATTTGTCCCCCAAACTCTGACAATTCAACACCATGCTGCTACCATTTCACAACAACTCATAGGCGGAAGTAAGAGGGCTGCCCACCACAAATAATAATCCGGCCGGAACATGGTGCACTACACAATTTAACGAAGCTTCAAGGCAGATACATTTTCCTCGAGGAATTTTAATAATTGAGGTACTCTAATCACTCGAGGAATCGTTGCAGCGCTAATATAAACCAGTATTTCACTAACTTCATTTTAGCTCTGGCTAGATGTTTATGTGACCTCCTGGAAGGTCATCTTCAACCCCACTCGTATGGTAAATTTCTTCTTCCCAGTCTTCCATACTAGCCAGGCCAATAATTATTGAGTTGAATCATTTTCCCATCTGGATCCCTGCAGCTCCCCCAGAGTAACCGTAGACCTTCTGGTTGATTTTCTGAATAATGTTCTCCTTATAATGCTTTGAACTTTTTTTGTAGTTTCGTTCCTAACCGTTCTGCTGTTTCTTTTAGTATTAACAGATTAAATGTGATTGAAGGCCAATGCACAACATGCTTTCAGATTTATTTTTTTTAGAAAAAAAACATCTATTCTCCTTTCATGCCACAATTATGTTGAACGTTGTTTTATAAATTCCCATTGTTTGTGGTTTTAACATAACAAACCTTGTAAGCATAATGACCAGTTTGCAAGGCACTGTAAGCCCAAGAGTCTTTGTATTTGGCTGCTGCTTGATGTAGGTGGTTGTGATTAGACAGTCTTGGCTTTGGCTTGGAGTTAAAAACTAAACAGGGTACCCTGCTATGCGTGTGTGTTTGCTCGTCTTCCTGTTAAGAATAAGGGCTTAGGGTTCTGCTGTCTGTGTTGTCAGGACCTGGACGGGAACTTGTTGGACTCGTGGGAGGGGGTGAGAGTTCAGTGCCTGTGGTGCCTGAGCGATGGGAAGACTGTGCTGGCCTCGGACACCCATCAGCGTATCAGAGGGTACAACTTTGAGGACCTCACAGACAGAAACATGTATGTATATTTTGAATTGAGAATGAAAGATGTGACTTAATGTAATTCATTTTAAAAGCAGATAGATAATTTATTTTCACATGTTTTTTTTTTTTTACAGAGTTCAAGAGGACCACCCTATCATGTCTTTTACCGTTTCAAAGAACGGTAGATTAGCTTTGTTAAATGTAGCAACTCAGGTAAGCTAATCAGTTCTATCGAGTTGCTTGTAAACAAATAAATACGTTGGAGAAATATAATAGATTTGGGGATTAATGAAGTATTTTTAAATTAAATAGAATTTTGAATTGAAACTGGTTTCAACATGCTTCACTATAGGGAGTGCACCTGTGGGATCTTCAAGATCGGGTGCTTGTGAGGAAGTACCAAGGTGTGACCCAGGGCTTCTACACCATCCACTCCTGCTTCGGAGGACACAATGAAGACTTCATCGCCAGTGGCAGCGAAGGTACAGTGAAAAGGCAGCTGAAGGCCATTGACAAAAAACAGTTTAAAATATTACTAAACTTGGTTACCTAATGTGGGAAAGCATCTCCTACCAAAGTGTTTTTGGTTTTTTTCATTAATGTTTTCTGAACTAACTCTTAGACAGAACATCTATTTTTCAGTCTCTAAAAAAACAAACAGAAATATATAGTGGGAAATTAGCACATCCTGCCAACTGTGAAACATGGTAGTGGCAGCATCAAGGTGTGAGGATGCCTTTTTTCAGCAGGGAGAGGAAACCTGGTTTTAATTGTAAGAAAGATAAATAAAGCAAAATCCAGAATAATACTAGAAGAAAACCTGTTCAGAAAAGATTATAGATTCTGAGTGAGACAATAACCGCCAGAACTTTAATGGGCTAATTTTGATCAAGGTGTATTCTGTTATGGAGAGAAAATCAGTCTTTTAATAACTCAAAGATTTGTATTAAAGAAAAAAAAACAACAACAACATAATTTTCCTTCAACTTCATAATTATTTACTACTATGATTTTAGTTGATTCAACACAAAAAACACGAATTTCTAAAATTCAATTTTTGTTCAAATACATTTCGAAATGTGGTGGTTAAAATTTGACAAAATGCAAAGGATTCTTTTGAAAAATTGCGGGAAGACTTCAGATTTGAGGATGACTTATAATCTTTTGTTTCTTTGGTTATCATCGTCGCTCTGAGCGGTGGTATTTCTTTCCCTGTTCTAAATATATTTTCTTCCATCTATTTACTACCTTTTCCATCAACCCCACCAGACCATAAAGTGTACATCTGGCATAGGCGTGGTGAACTTCCTATTGCCGAGCTCACAGGCCATACACGCACCGTTAACTGTGTGAGCTGGAACCCAGCCATCCCGGGTCTCATGGCGTCCGCCTCCGATGACGGTACAGTGCGCATCTGGGGTCCCGCACCATTTCTTGATTCGCAAGAGGCAGACGGACTGAACGGTAAGAGGTTTACATTCGAACATGAGCTGTTCTCACCACCTGTAATAACAAGTTGCATGTTTGCTTGCTTTTTGTATCCTCAGAAAACAGCAGTAATATGGACAGTTGATGGTGACCTACAGAGCAGATGACGTCTCAATTTGACAACAACCCAAGAATCCTACAATATAACAAAACGTAAATGGGCAAATACAATTTGATATCACCAGAGAGAAAGCGAAGAAAAACCCAGCAAATGTCACCGACCCATCTGAGAAAACAAAAGTGAGAAAAATATGGCTCCAGACCGGCCTAGACAAATGGTGGACATGATGACGGACTCCCTGGAATTTTGGGTCCGCATCCAAAAAAAAATTTGGATCCCTTTCTAAAGGCCTGGAAAGTCAGTCAGAACTCAGCAGGATCTTCCTCTGATGAACTGTAACAGCTGTTCTCCTCACTTCTAACTGACCCCCCCTCGTCCTCCATTTTGCTCCAGTGTCAGTAGACATGCCAGCTCTTTGCAAGTATCTGAGGAAATCCACGTCCACCCTGAGCCTGGGGCCCGCTGCATCCTCGCGATGCCTCCAGACGGATGGGGCGGACCAGCCCTCTCCTTGCCGGACTACATCCGTCTGCCCGTTTGTCTCAGACTCTCTAATGTCTCTATGGACATGGGTGGGGAACTTGTTGTTGAGAGAGGAGGATGGTGCGTGTGGGGTGGGGGAGGGCTATAGTAGGTCATCTGTGTGTTTTTCCTTTTCCCCTTTTTACTTGCTAAATTCTTCAGTCATTTGGACAAAAGCTGAAAATTCTCGGTGAAACTATCAACAGACCAGCTGATAAAGAACACCGATAGGCTATACTAACTGTTTGAAGTTTTTTTTTGTTTTTTTTTAAACGATAGTCATAGCGTTCATTCTTGTTTAAGAGGCGAACCCTAGCTCATGTAGTGCCCAAGGAAAACTTCAGCGTGAAGATTCCACGTTCTGTTTCTCAGCATTAAGAGGGGAAAAAACTTTTTATCCCCTTATTTAACATCCATCACGGACAGCTCCCCCATTCCCTCCCTCCTGTCGAGCTAGCCTGTGCACAACTCCGTTAAATCTATCTACAAGGAGGACAGAGTGATCCACAGGTTACATATCCACTGTGAGGGGGTCACACACTGGTGGCGAGGTGTGCTTTCCACCATCGAGACACGCATATATATATATGTATAAACACACACATATATATATATATATATATATATATAAATTGAAACCTTTCTCAGAAAGAGACGCTTTCAGACGTGGAGTGCAACTTCATTTGCACGCTTAGTGACTGCTGTCCCTCCTGTGTGAGAGTGGATGAGTGTGAGTGTGAGTAATAGTGACAAGAGTGTTTTTTTGCATGCACACAGTAGAGCGAGAGTGGACGTTATTGGGTGCAGATTTAATTGGCGTGTGTTTTCTTTTGTTGTTTTTTTTTGTATGTGTGCAACTCACACCAGCAGAAGATTCTCTCCCCTTCTCTCCCCTCATCCCCTTTTTTTCATAGTGAAATTGTTCAAAATTTTAAACAAATTCTGAGTTATCCAAAGCCCCATAGGGACCTCTCTAGCTGTGGAACAAAAAAATAACAAGAGAGCCATTTTGTAAAAAAAAAAATTATTTTTTTTTTAATATGGGGCTTTCATTTTTACATTAGAATGTGTTTTGTCCTCAACGATGCAGCATCCAAATGGCACTGATATGTTGACATAGTATTCGTTGGGTGAAGCAAAGCAAAATACAAAAAACAACAACAAAGAAAAGCAATTTAAGTGAGACACCAGAAAGAGGCTGAAAGTTGTAAAGGCATGGGCCGGTACGAGATTCTGTGAAAAATGAAAATATATCACGACTTCAGGGTATCAAAATATTTCCAGACAACTTTCCAACAACAATGTAAACACATGCTCAAGGTCCCCCCCCCCCATTTTAAAACAAAATACCAACAATTATTCTTACTGCCACAAAAATGTGATCACAAATTGATTATTGTAGTTATAATAGTGTATTTAACATTTATTTATTATTCAGATTTTGATCAATAGACTTGGAATAAAAATATGAAACACCCACCAAGTTTTATTATTGCACAGAATCTGACACCTTTCTACTTGGACTATCCGTGCTGGTACCTAGCCTGCAGTCGTCTGCTTGAGGGCATTCAAGCTGTAGTGTTAAAACAGCATTGCTTTTGAAGAGTTAATTGCTGGAGCTACTTCAGTTACCAAAGTAGGCCGCTGTTAAACTTTTAACCATGAAACCGGCCCATGCCCAGTTATCAGCGAAGGGTTATTTCATTAGAGAAGTTGATGATTGGAATTATTCGACAAGTTTATAGAGGCATCAATAGCTAAAACAACGCTCCCATGCTAAGCGCATTAGTTTGGGACTTTTGCACTCCCAAATCAAAGCAACACAAACTGCCTTCCTGTTCCCAGAGTTGCACAGATCCCCCGCCCCCTCGGTATGTATGACTCCCTCACGGCACTTTGAGTGGTCTTTCAGCTCTCCTGCACATAAAGCGGTGGCATTAATCTTTAGTCGGTTGCCACCGAAAAGGTTACATTGGTAAAGACTTAAAAACCTAATAGGAGATTTCAAGAGGACCTGAGTCCTCGCCATGCCTCTATGCACCCGATGTGAGTGATTGGCCCAAATGTGATGAAACTCAGCATTATAAGGCAAAGCAACCTCGTCTTGAAGGTACCCCTCTGGAAGTTTAGAGAGAGTTAGGCATCAACCTCCCCTTTGCTCTCCAGCCAAGTTATTCAGTGGTCTTTGCACCATTTAAAGCTTTCTTCCTCCCTTATTTCAGGGTATGTAATGACAATTCGCTACAGACTGATATAGTAAAATGTTTAAACCAGTGCTTTTGTCTGTTTTTATTGAACTTTTTTTTGTTACTTAATTTTTTTTTTTTTTTTTTTTTTTTTTTTGTTCACGTATATCATTTTTGGTTGATCTCTATCCCTGTATGATCATATTAAAATATAACCAGACATTTGGAGTCCTTCTTTTTTTTTTGTAACATAACTTCTCTTTCTTTTATATGTATTTTTGTTTGTATTCAGTTGCATTTTTGTCTACCACCACAGTCATAAAACAATATGCACAGCAACACTCTTTGCCAGTAGAAGCAGGGGAGGAGTCATGGTGTGTTTAAGTGTTATCGAATCAGGTTCTAACTATCCACCCATCGCCTTTAAAGAAATTCCTCCCTGTGAAGATTCTGCTTAATCGCATCTCTCTGTGTTTTAATATCTTCTGCTCGGTGTGCCATTGTAGATAGGCAGTTGCTACTTTTCCGACCTGTATTGAAGCCAAATCCCAGGCACACAGTTGTTTTCTTGTAGGTTATGTACGTCACAGACTGATATGCACACTCTAGAAACCTCTTCTCTCCCAAAAACCACAGAATGGACTCCCCTTTCCATGCCATGAATCCATTTCAGAAGACTTGATGGAAATCAATGCACATTTTTAAAAACCCCAAAAAAAGTAATTCAGTAAGGAAAAAAAAAAAAAAAAAACATCCTTCACCCGCTGGTGGCAAAATGCTATGTCTGTATGCAACCCGGTGTCTCCTCTGTTCTTCTGTCGGAGTTTGCCGAGGGAGTTGTTTCTGATTTAACTATGTCTTATTTCTCTGAGGTGATGGTGGTGGCGGGATGGGACCGGGGCGGGGAATAAGGGCTTACTGTAGCATCTCTAAGTTCCTTGGGCTCTAGGGTGGGAAGGGGGTGATGTGTTGGTTTGCGTTCAATGTCTTATTTACAACAGTGATTGTAATGTTTTGTATTGTTGTGTAGGAAAAGTGTTATGTATGCATATTTTCAATAAAGAATTCAGGGTTTTGAAAAAACAGATCTAAAATAATTTAATGGTACAGGGCCCAGGTTTTGGACACTTACAAGATGACTGGAAAACAAACCTTTTTGAGCTTAAAACATGTGTGCAAGTTGGGGGTGGAAAGTTATCTCTAAATTCAGGCCCCAGTGAAGCATTCTGGGTTGATTCTGTTCTTTAGATTTCTGTATTAAATTATTTGATTTTGACATGTCTTGAAAGCTACACGGAGTCTAACAGAGAGGGGGCTTGCTTTGACACCAGCATTAGGAATAACAAAATCTGTTGACAATAAATTCCACTTATTTTTAAGTAAGTCTTGTTGTTGGCCATCCATTTTAATATAGAGTTTGCCATTTTAGGGAGAGAGGAGAAACATGAAAATGGTTTGTGTGACTATTAAGCATGTAGAAAGTAAAGATGTGCAATCAGATTTACTGGTGCTCATGATTAGGGGATGGAAGCATTTGTGGTTAAATAAATGGAAGATCCAAAGTGAAACAATAAGAACCTAAATCAGAATTTGTTTTACATGACTAAAGGTTTGCCTAACAAGCAAACTTCTCTTTTAAGTACTTAAAAAAACAAGTTGACTGTTGAAAATTTATTGAAATTGTAAATTATTTTTTATTATTTCTAGAACAGTATAATACTGTTATAAAATGTAAACAATCTCTTAATTGAAGTATTTGTCAAATTGCGCCATCTGGTGGTATTGCAAACAGCAAGGTGGTCTATAAAAACGAAACGCTCTACTAACAAAAAAATAATCTGAAACTTAAAGTACAATAAAGTGAGTTATCAGTAAAATAAATATTTTGAGCTATTTAAGATGGGTATACTGACTTTGTTTATGAAGTAAATATTAATGTTACTGCAGATTAAATTGAAATGAACAAGCATGTAATACTAATAACATAACATGAAATAGATCAATTGGTCAGAAGCTTGATAGTGTTGAAGTAATACATAATATGATTGTGGCTATTATGATGTTGGCATGATTTTAAAGTGTGTTAAAGGGTAAGAGGAGAAAATTGATATGTAATATGGTTGCTGAGATTTCAGTTCTGTAACCACATTTCTAGGAGGGTTATGTGAGAAACTTCTAACTTACCAGGCTAGATTTCTAACTTTAGAAATCATTCCAGTTTATCATTTTTCTAACTGAAGCTCAAAATGCTGACTTACGAGTTCAAAGAACAGCGCCAAAAGGACTAAGACTGTATTAGTTTTATTGTATTTTTATGTTGTTAGAGCCAACCAATGTCTCTAACAGCCTAACAGGGTTAAGAACTTTAACCCTGTAAGGAAAAAAAAACATATTTAGAAGTGTTTGAGGCCTTTCGGTCTCCATCAAACATTTTACTTTTAACAACTATCTGCAACATCAAATGAAATAAACTAAAAGATGACTCATACTATACTGTAGGATTCTTGGGTTGTTGACTAATAGATGACTGAGTGTTTTCATGGAATATAAGGTCCTAGTGTTGGGATATTTACAAGAAAAAGAAATATGTTTTGTACCTCACTACAGATTTTAAAACAGTTTCTCTTACTTAGATAATATATTTACAGAAAAAGTTTTGTGAAAATGTGTGTATCAGTTGGGATACTTTAGATATGCAGGTATTACTGTTAATGTGGCAGTATTTTAGGACATTAATCATTTGAATTATATGGTTATATTCACTATGTACCAATGTAATGCATCTTAACTGAATGTCATTGTGTCATTAATATCAATGTACAATATATCTTTTTTTTTAGTTGGCAATGCACAATAATTACATGATCACATGGCTTTTTGTATCAGTTATTTACAAAACTTTAAACAAAAACAAACAAAATCTTTACATTTTTGGGTGGGTCTTAGCCCCCAGGTTTTAAACTCTTAACATCGCCTCTGAATGTTTGGTTTGTTTTGCTGGCAAATGGGAGGAGCTGTACGCTGACGTCATTACACTCCGCCCCCACTGTCTGGTGTCAACGAAGACAGCAGAGCGCCGTGGAGGACGCCGAGAGACCGACCGCATAGACAGGTTCACCGGGCAGCCATGGCGGCGCCGTTAGCCCACTTCGATGAGGACTGGCAAGACTTCAACGAATTCAAGCCGTCCTCGGAGTCGGCCGAACAACTGGACCAGCTGAACTCAAACGTAGGCGACCCGTCGGGCCTAGACGACTTCTCCGATCTGGACAACAGTTTCTCCGGGGAGATCTGTAGCTTCAAGTCGATGGAGGACCTGGTCCACGACTTCGACGAAAAGCTAACCGTGTGTTTCCGAAACTACAACACCACGACGGAAAACATTGCTCCCATTAAACCAATCACAGAGGAGAATTACCTGAAAGACGACGAGTGAGTGTTAATTATCTGCCTATGCTTTTATGTTGTAACTTTTAATCTCACAGCTAGCCACATTAGCCTCACGAGCTAACTATAATAAATTCATATATTACACTCTGAGGGAATCTTAGCCGGTCAGTGCAGTGGAAAAACTGGTTGCACGGTTCACTTTCTGCTTCTTTGTAGCGAGATTTGATTAAACGCCGAGAAAAAAGTGTCACATCATCCACAAACTCCATGCAGTATTTAAAATTTAAATGTTCCCCTTAAGGTTATGGTCAGCATTTCTCAAAGTTAAGGGGCGAGACCCCACTGAGTAAAAAGTAGGAATGGAAATGTTTTTTTTTTATTATTATTATTATCCGCGTCTTGTTATTGCAGTTTTGAAATCACGAACAATTATTATAGAAGGTACATTTTCAAAAAGATTGTATTTGAAAGCAAACTATTCTATCTAAAGCGGGGGAAAAGTATTAAAATAACTGACATGTTGCCTAAAACTTAAAGCTGAAATTTTGGAGTAATTCATGTCCTTCAGTTTGCATTGGGACTTGTTAAAAAATTGTAAGGCCAAATTGCAAAAAGGAAAAGAAATAATTTATTTTTGTGATTATTGTTCCATATTATTATTATTATAGATGTGTCATTACAGAACATCCTGCCAGTTGAATATAATTGAAATTATAGTCAACAAAACTAAAATACTGAATTAAAATTTTATAAACATAACAGTAGTCTTCCCTAACACCTTTATTGCTACAAAGGAAAACAAAACAATGACAAAAAAAAACACACAGTAAAAAGTTTTCTACAATACAAATTACAAAAACAATATGCAGTTAATTTTTAGCAAAGGATTAATTTTAAGAAAAGTAATCAGGGATGCAATATATTTTTAAACCTAAAAGTGGAAATGTTTGTTCGACCAGGTTTAAGATGGAAGCAGCCTATTCTTCCACAACAAAACTATCGACTTGTGCTGTTTAATACGGTGGAGACAGTTACATTTTCCTTTTTCGCAATCCCTAAAATTACTCTCAACAATCACAGCCACGGTGCTTCGCAGAAAGATTGAGCTGTCGGGGTCTGTTTGGATCCCACTTCGAGGTGTCCAGCAGTTGCTGGGTCTCATTGGCACTCAAAGGTCACAGCTACACATTCACATGACAACATGGCATTACAGCGCCGCCAGAATAGATGTTACTTTTCTCTGCACAGCTGGTTGCATGAATCAACCTCCTCTCGCCCTTTGCATTGACCATTGTGAGACTCTTTGATTTTGCCACATAGCGTGGGCAATATGTCAGCTCATACTCACAATGTGTTACATTTTATTTGAAACTTAGAACCGGTGTTGACTTCTTAACCCCAGAATAAATGTGGAAATCAACTTTAATCTACGGGTTTAAAAGCCTAAAAAATATAAACTGTATATGTGTTTGAATTTAGTTTTTTTATCCCAAGTATTGATAGAAAATCCATTTATTTTATTTTTTTGACTACATCTTATTAGATCCCATTCACAGTAAATTTTCTTATTTCTTTCTTGCTGAATTGTTTCGATAGGTTGAAAGTTGAAGGAGTGTTGTTTGTTTTAAGAGAGAAACAGGATGTAGGGTATGAAATAATTGGACCGCAGCCTTCCACAGCCCTAAAATCAGTGCCAGACTCAGTAAGAGTCTTTTCTGGATGGCTGCACTTCCACAGAACGTGTCCAGCTCCTTAACAAGCTCCACTGAAATACTGCGTCTGAAACAAACTGCAGGATAACAAGGACGAAGTTTACGTTTATGGACCTTCCTTTGGAATCAGACTGCTTATGTTGGAGCCAACTCCTCCAGATTTTGCCTGCGTACCAAAGATGTTGTCGGTACAAATAAATTCAAGAGAGTTCCCCACAGTAATGAGTGGTGAGTTGGAGTCACGACAATTAAATAATCTTGCTGTAGCGCCGCTGTCAAGTTGCTGTTTTGAAACGGTAGCCGGCGGCGTGTTTAGGCGGGCGTTCACGTGCCTGAGACACTGTCACCGCTCGGGGCACACGGCATTTCCTGCTACGCTTCGTCCTATTTAGAACAAGCCAGCAGCTCGTCGAGCAGCGCATGAAGACTTCAGGGAGAAACATGGATGTTATATAAACATTTGTCCTGGACATTGTAGCGCAACTGTGACACATGGGTTCACAGCACCCATCCATGCACAATCGGAGCCAAAAGTGCCAAAACACACTTGCATGAGCATGTGGGTCCTACTGTGAGGGCTGATTTTCTTCAGAGTTTCTATGCAAGTTTGGGAAACGATGGAAAAAAGATTATAGGTATGGAAAAGTGTTTGGATTTTGAGCTTTCTTCCATGTTCTGTCATCGGAAAGAGAAAAAAAGAAAAAAGGATTATTTAAAAATGCTCAATGTACAGTAAATACTTTAACTAGCTCATCCAAAAAGGTGCAAAAAAGTATTGGTGTTTGTAGAAGAAAGAGTGGCATACATGCTTACATGAGAGACAAAAAAAACCTAAAACTAAATAATCTTTAGATATTATCTCAAATTTTATTCTATGGAAGGCCCAAAATATCAGCATTAACATCGGTGTTGACCATTGCTAGCTGTTTTTTTATGTATCATATTGTTCCTATAAGTAAAACCAGATAAATTCTTTTTGTCCAACTCAGGAGCAAATAAAAATATTGGTTATCAACCATAACAGCATTATAAATGTCGGTATTGTCCCAAAATTTTCACATGGGTGCCTCACTTATTTAATCACTGTTGTTGTTGTTCGTCAGTGGTGAACAACAGGATATTTTGAGTTTCTCTCTGTTCCCACATGGGGTTACTTAGGTGACCGTTTCTAACAACGCGCCACCTAGCAACACAGTTTTAGCATTTATCATCAACTTCGGATCTTCTTTACAAACGACTGTCTGACTTGGCACATTTGGCTGTGGAAAGGTTTTCAGTAAACACTCGTCTCCCTTTTCCTGACCATCTTTGCTTAGCAGAGCAGGGACTCGTGCATAGCGTGCCGACTAAGCTTAGAGAAAATGTTCTCCTGCTTCGTAAAGTTCATAGAGGTTCACTTTAAGTGTTGCAATACTTGATGACTAATTTTAAAGCATCATGCAGCAGTGTTCAGAGCTCAGCTTGCTCTTATACTCCTGAAAGTCTGAGGCAAAGATGAGCCTCAGCTGAGCGACTTGCATCAGACAGACGCAGCAAGCAGCAGCCAATAGGGTCTGATTTTTAATGCAAATGAAGATTTGGAAGCTGAAAACGCCTATATTGTCGAATTCCTTCATTGTGATTTCCACGTTGCTGAAACTATTGCTAAAGACACACATCTCAAAGGTTCGGTTTTTGCGGAAACGTGCGTGATTCAGAAGACGTTGATCTATCAGTCGCTCTCAGATCTAGTAGCAGGAACGTTGTGAGGGGGTGGTCAGCATTCAGCCATGCAATGCTGTGTCACGATAAAAAGAGAAGGAAGCGCGCCTTGTTGCATCTGCAGCTTTAAAAAAGTCTCCTTTGTTGTGCTTTGACCTTTAACTCTTCTTTTATTCGTCCTTTCAGGGTGTGGAACTCTTTGACCAATAACTACGGAAACGTGATGCCTGTGGACTGGAAAACGTCCTACACTCGGTCCCTGCACCTGCCTGCCCTCAAGCTCAAAAATCAAGAGGTACCACACACACACACACACACACACACACTCTTTGATTTAGTGTTTCACTTTCTGCAGATTGCTGCAAATGATTCCTCACAAATGCAGAGAATTGGCACCTAATTGACCTAATTAAAGAGATTAATTTCAGTAGGTCACTCGCCTTGTTACAAACCACGCTTGACTGTCCCTCTGTCATTGTGCATCTTGAATCACTTAATCTGCTATTTGGTTTGATTCAAAGTGACAAAAAAAGGGCAAAAGCAAGAAGAAAAAAACCGGATACTACGTTGAATTCACCAAACTAATTACCCTAATAAATTAACCTTTCACAAACAATTCCTATATTTTAGAGGAACAACTTTTAAAATCAAATATTTGAGTGGAACATGTTCTAAATAAAAGTGTAAAGGATCTTGTAATCAAACAGATTGAGTTTATTGATGGAAGGAGGTGAAAACGGATTGATCTGGTTTTAATCCCCAAAGTTGCACTTTTTCTCAGCTGCTTTCATCTTGCACATTGTCGGTTCATCTTAACATCCCCATTACAAACTACTCTGAAATGGTCTTTTTTTCTGGTGAGCCTACCTTGACTGCATTTTTCTGGTCTAGAAGCCTTTCTGTTCTTTTCCACTTTTCATCATATTGCGGCAAAGTGGCACGAAGTCTCAAACGTTTCCGTTCTTGTCAACAAATAAATAATAGAAACCTTGAATCCAACAATTCTGATATAAATCTTTTGTTGTTCATGTTTTTGCTTTGGATTTAAAATCCAGATTACAGTCTTGTCGGGTGAAATACTGTATGCCTAAATTTCTGCCCCCATCTCCTCCTCCCAAGGGACAGAAGACGGATAACCAGTCTTTGGATCTGTCCGACGATGAGGATGAGGAGCTGCGGGAACAGCTGGACATGCACTCAATCATTGTCTCCTGCATTAATGAGGAGCCTCTCTTCACCGCTGAACAGGTAGCTCATTCACTCTCCTGCTCAAACAGTGAATCTTTGTTTTTCCTTCTTATGAGCAGCTGGTTATTCCACACAATGTCTGTGCTGCGACTGGACATGTTACATTAGCCATGCGTCAATCGGTTCCCACCAAAGAGACTGTTTACATCTGCAAGATAATCCTTATTTTCTGTATGTTTTAATATACAAGCCTGTCAGCTTACTAGCTACTTCCTTAAATTAGATTTACGTGTTTACTTCAATGACGCATAACTTAGCCAGGGAAGTAAAGCAAACACAGAAGCGGGATAATGTTTAGAGAGTTTTGTTATGGATGTAGAAATAAATATTATGGGACATTTTATTGTTCTAGATTTATGCAAATGCAAATGTCACACTCAGAATCAACATACGATGTGGTTAAATAATAAACCTGCTGACCTCACTAGGATCTCCTTACATATTGCTACTTTACATCATTCCTTAGTAAGATGGTGGGCACTGCAAACTGAAAGGTTAGTTGCACTAATCCTAAAGCTCTGATCATAAACATTTGTTTTGTTAATGCTAAAGCGCTAATACTAACTTGGTATTTAGCAGAAGATAATGCTAAGGCGTTATATTGGACCATGTCGATACCCACCATGTATCAATGACACATGTTGCAACATGGCACATCGCCCTCAACAGTGTCACTGTGTGATTGCATAGCCGATATGCAATCACACCCATATGTAGAATTTATCCGGAAAAATTACTTTAGGGGAAGCTAACTGTGCTAAACTTTTTCAAAGTTAGCTAAAGCTTCGATGTTGGTGTCATTTCTGTGCTGAAAAACTCAACCTGATGTTTCTCACACAAGAATTGGATGCTATAAGACATACATTCTGGTTACAAAACTGCATTTTTGAGCAAATGGTCAAGCTAGTTCATGGAAGTTGGCATCTGGCTGAAAGTTGTGGTGCTTTTAGGTGATAGAGGAAATCGAAGAGATGATGCAGGAATCTCCCGACCCGGATGATGACGAGAGTCCTTCCCAGTCCGACTTGTCGATGCTCTCTCAGGACGTCGGCGCTTTGAAACGATCCGGCTCCAACACCAGCTTTGAGGAACGTGAGTGTACCTGCTCTCTCACACACACACACACAAACACATGCACGCACACAGGAATAGAAAACTACTGTTTTATGATTATCTAAATAACTAAATAAATTTTAACAGGACTCTCTGTGTAGCAAGTGTTTTAAATGTGCACGTGATATAGTTGTTATGTAATCAGCGTATGTGTTGTCCCAAATGTTATGTAATCGGCTTGATGTGCATGTCTCTGTAAATGTTCTAAAATTGGATGAGTGTGAAATTACCATTTTTTAAAATGTTTTGGTTTGCGTTGTGATGCAACCTGCACCGAGCTTCTTCTCTACATTAAATCTGCTCTTCCCGTTTCCGCCCGGCGTTTGGTCCGCAGGGCTTCGTCAGCTGTCTGTGTCTGAGCTCAGCCGGACCCTGGAGGAAGTGGAGGCGGCCATCCGCCGCTACAGCGAGGAGCTGATCCAAGCGCTGGCGCTGCGAGACGAGCTAGACTTTGAGAAGGAGGTACTTAAATCTGATCGCACATTAACTCCAAAATCAGATCAACCAGAAACGTTTGCAGAGATGTTGCTAAAGCAGAGCGGCTTTGAAGCATTCCGAGAGCTTTGAGCAACACACACACACACACACACACACACACATGCTGTGTTTGGTGAGAACAGACGGCAGCACCCTCTGCCTTCTGGCACCATGAGGTCAGAACTGCCAGCAGCTTTATTTGTACGTTTGTCTCTGTGTCATGATTCACTCTGAGTAGATTTGACAGAATCTAAAAAAAAGAACACATGAGTGATATTTGTACAGATCACAAGGATACTGAGAATATTAAATTATTAGATTTGTCATCTGTAGCCTAAAAAAAACATTCAGATGAGCTTTTATCATAAGCAGTAAATGTGTTAATTGCCAGTGTTTTAATCCCAATGTTTCTTGTCAACCTTAACTGCATCACTAATTAATAAAATGCGTAGTTATAAACAAATAATTTACTGCAAAAATATTCACACACCCCTATTCTCATTTTATCATGCTTGCACCCATAAACAAACATTTATTTTACTGGGTTTTTATGTTATAGATCAACACAACATAGGGTGTAATTTTAAAGAGGTAAAAAAAAAAAAGATGCATGGCTTTTAAAATGTTTTAATAAGTTCGTCTCCAGACCCCTTTTACTCTGTTACACTCAATAAAATCCAGTTCAGTTGATTACCTTCAGAAAATGCCTATGTATAATTTTCCTTCCTTCTCACAATTTGGTGCCTACGTAATGTTGATCTATTACATAAAGTCCAACCAGTTGGGGCTGAAATGTGTCAAAATGTGAAAAATCTCACATTTTGAAGTACGAATCCTTTTGCTTCATACTTTAATTCTCCTTTATCTTGTGAATTTTTTTTTGTTTGTTTTTTTTGCTTTTTTTGTCAATTCCGTTAATTGAAATAAAAGCTCTGAAAACTATTAACTAACTAAGATAATCAGTCAGTTTCATTTCCTGCCGCAGTTTACTGAAATGTTGCGTATGTGCAGGTCAAGAACAGCTTTATTTCGCTGCTGATCGACGTGCAGAACAAACAGAAGGAGCACCGCGAACTGCTGCGCAAGAAGAAGAAAATCCGTAGTACAACCACGACGGGGCCCAACGGCCAGAGGACAAACAGCTCACACATACCAGGCACGGTGAGTCAGCAGGGAGATATTCACAGAAAACACACAAAATAAATGCATTATCATGGTTTGAAGGTTAACGACATAACCACACATGTGACGCACCACGCACTACTTCCAAGTTAGGAAAAGAGATGCATGACCTGGCCGAAGAGTTTTCACTGTAGTCACCCTCTTATCAGCACCAGCGCCTTTTCTTCCTGTCATAGAGAGCCTCATCTTTCGTCAAATCTCTTTTTTTCCTCCTTCCTCTCACTCCTTGTAGCTCCTCATTCTGGAGGGACTCTCCAATGTCATTCAAAATGGTCTCCGTCAAACTTTTGGCCACTCAGGAGGGGATAAACAGGTGCCCCCTGCTCTTTCTTCCTACTGCGGATTCTTTTCTGTGCTGCTTTTTCCACCTCTGGGTTTCAACTGGCATGCGCGTTCTTTTTTTATTTTTTTTTGCACCATAATTTTTGTTCAGTTTGTCCTTTTATTGCATTTAATTTTTGTCTTTTCCCTTTTTTTAAATTAAATTCCTTACAGTGCCTTGCAAAAGTGTTTGTACTCCCTGAACTTTTCATATTTTGTCTTGTTACAAACACAAACTTCAATGAGAACATTGGTGAACAAACTAAGGGGCACAGCAGAGAGGTCAGGGGTGAAGTTGTGCAGAAATTTAAAGCAGAGGTTTTTTTTGTTTTTTTTTTAAGAAGATCAGATTGTCCTGAGGTTGAAATTAAAATATATGGCTTTCCACCTAAAGTAATGCATCTACCAATGCATATTATGCACTACTTTGTTTTAGTCTGTTGCATAAAATCCAGATGTATCACGTTAAAGTTTGTGGTTGCATAGTGACAAAATACAATCACCCTGTCATTTTTTTTGTATTGAAATATTTTTTGCCCTCCTTTATTTTCTACAAAAATTCCTTTGCATGTTTCATAACTTTAACACAACACTTAATTCCAAAATTACACTAAAGTTAAATTTAATCAGTGTATTTTTTATAGGTTCCCATGATGGTAATGTACATACATATTCTTCTCTTTAGTATCTGACCACGGTGATCCCCTATGAAAAGAAAGCAGGCTCTCCTTCTGTAGAAGACCTCCAGATCCTCACAAAGAGTGAGTCCATGAACAAGAACATACAAGATCACCGAGCTGTGAACCAATGAGGAACAGAGACGTGTCGTTAGTCAAATTTTGTTTACGTCTCTGACTCCTCTGTTCTTCTCTTTCCATATCAGTCCTTCATGCCATGAGGGATGACAGCGAGAAGGTACCAGCCCTCCTAACAGATTACATACTGAAAGGTAAACATGACTTTTACTTTAAGGCTTTTGCCCAAGCAAAGCAACACGATTAAGAAAAAAAATATTGTAATAACTTCAGTAATATGCTATTTTTTTTAACTGTAAAACCATGAGACTAATTCGTACTTAAGCGGTCACATGTACCTACAAAATAAAAAGGTAAAAGTCTTGACTTCCATCCAGAAGTGTATTTTATACTTGAGTCTTAGTTCACTGTTTGATAGATTTGCACTAAAGAAGTAATACGTCTCCTCAGAAGTGTTGACATGATGTCTCACTCTGTGGCCACACCCAATGACCATTCGTATTGATTCCAGACGCAGCTAAAGTATGAACACAGAAAGTGGAATCATAACAAAGAGGAACTGCTGTGCATTTGGTTGCATAAACAAGCAAAAGGTTACAGTACAGCTTAGAGTAAAGAGAGGAAGCTAAATTTGTTGGTTAGTTGCCAATGTGGGTTTGTTGTTAAATTTATAGGGCCAAAATAATTTTATTGATGACATTTCAAAGTGTGAAAAAAAACATGAATAGTGTTTTTAATTTGTGTATAAAGCAAAGACTTGCTACTTTATATAATCTAGAAGTACCACCAATAACACAACTGCTTAAACTTAATGGTTTAGTAAAAGTAGAGGTTCACAAAATGGAGTCACAGTTGTCATCCTAATATGAATGCAATCACACAAGCAATATTTGCTACATTCTAATAGTTGAAGCATGCTGGTTGTTAGAAATGCCCAGATCAGGATTTCTTTTCTTTCCAGCACTGATCCAAGCTTTTTAATTGTATCATTATTCTAAAATCTAGATTAGTTAAGTGATTTGACCCATTTAACTTACTCAGCAATGAAGTTAAGGACACTCTTCAGACCCATTCAGTAAGTTAGATAATTGAAAAGTTCACTTATTTTAGTAACTCCATCATCAAGTAAAACACATTATATAGATTAAGTAGAGAAAACTGATGTTTTACCAGTATTTTTTCTAATCTTGATGAGTTTCTGCTTACCATGAATGAAAGCACATTTTAAACTTAGAATCTTACATTAGACTAATAGAAAAAAAATATTGTTATAAGGAGAAATGTGAGCTTAATGAAAAGTACTTTTTCAAAAGATACTTTTAATCTTGACAAGCAAGATTCATCAAGACATATATTGTCATTTATTGAATGCAGTTCAAGCCTAACATGAGGCTGCTTCCTCTCTGTTTTTATATGACTCGTTGATAATTTGGCTCAAAACTTATTCCAGTCTGGTTCTACTCATTCATGTGTGTAAAAAAAAAAACAAAATAGAAAAGTTGGTCTCCTGCTTCATAAGCTTCCCTCTTTGCTTTGAACGTCATAAAATTCAGTGACCAGCGTTTCAGCCGCTTTTCTTCCACAACTTTCCCAGCCTGATAAATCCGTGAGCTTTAACGGTGAATGTGTCTGTTGTTGACATGTGCCTTCCTTTCCCTCTCGCCTGTGCTGCTCTGTCCTTCGGGTAGCTCTCGTATGAAAGCAGAGGAACCTGAGGTTGGTGAGGCTAACCTCGCTCATTGACATTGAACGCCTCATCTTCCTTCCTCTTTGCACAATATTCCCTTTTAACCAGAGCAATCAGCCTCCCACCCCTCCGTCGCTCTCTGCCGTGGTGCCAGTTGTGCTGTATGGTGCTTCTAGCCGTGCTACACCCACTCTGAAAAGCACAGCCCACTCACGCTCATAATTTCTCCTCACTCTGCCAGCTTGTAGTAGCAGCTGTTGGTGTGCTTGCTTCTCACCTGTAATCGGGGGTTTCCTCGCCTCTAACCACACGTTCCTCGCGGCTGTAGCTGCTCTGCCATGCTCCACACCTCTGCTGCCTCATGTGCTGCAGCGATTCTCACCAGCTGTTTGTCTAATTTTTTTTCTCCACAGTTCTTTGTCCCACGTAAAGTCAGACGGGAAGCTTTTGCCTCTTCAGCGTCGACCGGCAGAGGAGGGTTTCAGTTTTGGAAAAACGCAGGAACTGATTTAAATCCAAACCTTCCTTCCTTTTTTTTCTTCTCAGTTTTCCTCGTGGTACTTTCGGCTCTGCCTCTCTCCTCGTATTCTTTACTTTTGATACGACTCTTAGTTTTTTGTAGTTCTTTTTAAGTTCTAATATTTAGTTAGTTTTTTTATTCATTCAGTGCTCCATGTTTTCATATTGTGACTTCACACAGGTGCATCTCAATAATTGATACTGAAGTTAACTTTTAGATGATGTAAGTCGATGCTAATGAGAAACTCATTTTATATGAATTCACTACCCACAGAATGATACATTTCAATTGTTTCTGTTAGTTTTCGATGATTATGGCTTACAACTTAAGCAAAAACCAAATTTACCCTCCATCTTATGAGTAAGCCACAAAATGGCATTGCTGAAGAAGTTTGCTGTTCAGAATTTTGTATCCAAGCATATTAAGAGAAGGTTGAGTGGAAGAAAAAAGTGCAGTAGTAAAAAGGTCCACAAGCAAAAGCTAAAAGTGGTACTATTACTAATATTACATCTTAGTGATAATCCTCTTATTTCAGTCTTAAATAATATTTTAATGTCTTGTGAAATTAATTTTGGGATTTCAGCAACTACAGGCAACAATCATCCAAACTGGCATACATAAACATTTGAAACATATAAGTCAATGTTAAAAACTCATATCCAGCATTTTTTTCTTAAGCTGAACTGCTGAAATTAACTTTTCGATGTTACTCGAATATATTGAGATGCACCTGTAACTACTCATGTGTGGATGCCAGTAATCAGTGTTAGCCTGAACACCTCACTTCCTGATTAGCCAGGTGCTTTTGGAGAAAAACAAACGATCCTTAAACTGAAATCCATCGGCAGGCCTCTGCAAGGGAAATGCAGTCCAAACAGCCTGCTTTGATTATCAAATCCACTTTCCCTCAGCTGCCTGACAGGGAAAACAAATCCTGGTGTGATCTGTGAAAAAGTGCCAGGCAAGTCGAAGGCACCGAGCATCGATTTATTGCATGATTTTTAAGCTCTGCTCTCTCAAAATCAAAGAGGAAGCCCTTTAATTTAAAACTTTAAAAGCTGTTTGTTGCATGTTAGTTTCAGGTACCAGCTGTGTGAAGCTGAATGTTTAAAATGAGATGTTTTCTTCATGACTGAGAGGGATTGCACAGTTTGAAAAAGGGACAAAAATGATCAAAGTCGTGACAGAAAATATTTTTGGATAAGAGATTTTTTTTTTTAATTGACAAGATAAGGGATTTGAATGATTTTTCTAGATGTTGTGACGTCAACCCCAACAATTTCACCACTTCCACATAGGATTAGTTCACCAGTCTGCAGATTCCTCTTGTTTCATATGTGCATTGGTGGGAAATAACATATTATTATTAACTAAGTTTACGTTGCTGTTAACTGTTGTTCTGTCACGTAAGTTATCTGTTTCAGGACATTGGCTGTAGGGACAGAGGGGTTGCACTTTATCAGTGACCTGATGGTGCCATGGTGGAGTTCTGCAGAATATAGCACAGAGTGGATCTCATCAACAAACGATGAAAAATTTAGTCAAAATGGAATCATTTTAAACGAGCATTCCTCTGGTTTTTCAAGAGAAACATTAGTGAACAACATTTCCGCTCAGTTTTCTCTTTAGTAAAGTCAATGACTTAACCATGACAGAAATGATTTGAGAAGCTTCTGTGATTATAATTAATGTTATCAGACTAAACATTTAAAAGATTCAGTGAGGAAATTGGAAATCCTTCATTGAAGGGCTGTAGACTATAATAGTCTAAATGTATGTAACTTGGTTAAAGATTGTGAAGGTTGGGTAGTTGAGGCTGATAGTTTTTTATGTTTAGCTGAATGTAAAAGTATCCTATGATAGTTTAAGTCTAAATTTTAGCCAGTCAAGTCAGTTGCATTTTAACATCTGTATATAAAATCCCAGTTTTATTGTCTTTTAGAATTCTAGTTTTACACTTTTCAGATCCAGTCAGAATCTGCGTGCTGCCTGAAATGTTGACAGTAAAGTGAATTGGGGTGAAACATTAAAAACAGCTAAAACATGAAAAAAAAAAAGTTTTACTAGCAGCTGCCTAGTTTCCTTATGGCTTGTGCCGACTATAAAGCGAATAGAGTGAAATCAAAGCCAGGAGTCCTGCAGGGAATCACTGGTGTGTGATCACAGATGAAGTTGGTACGCAAACATTCAGGTCAGGTGTTGCTTAGGTCTCAGGTACAGTCGTCAGTGTCGGTACTTTAACGTTCTTGTTCTGGTAGATAAAACATTCCCAACTCAGTTTATATATCTATTGTCAGAGTTTTTTGTAAGGACTTGATTCATGTCACCTGTATGTTAATAATAAAACACGATCAAAGACGCGTTTTGCAGAAAACGTCCCAGGAGAAGCTTCCTGTGTGATGGCTCAGGTGGTGTTGGCACTGCGTCTGTGTCTGCTTCAGTGTAGCAATGTTAGATATGTCACCAAAGTCGATCGCACTACATGTCACTGCCCATACTTTCTGCTAGGTACTTTCCAAAGCTTTTCTGAAACTTGGTGGGTACATTCAGGAACTTAGCAGTTACTTTGCCAAAACTTTAATGGAACTCGCTGGTTACCTTCCCAGATCTTACTGAGTATTTTCCTTGAACTTATTGGATGCTTTCTGGATCTTGAAAGATATTTTCCTGAAGCTTTTAGGGAACATTCGGGTTACTTCCCAGAAACTTTCTGGTTACTTTCCAGGACCTTGCATGGAAATAACTACAAAGCTCTCTGAAAGTTTCAGAAAAGTAAACCTTTAAGTCCCAGGAAGGCACTAGTAAATTATTAGCCACCTCTTATTACAGCCCAGTTGTTGAAAGTACCCACTCAGTTATGGGAAAGTAACCAACAAATTTCATTCTGGAGATGAACCACTAAGTTCTGTGGAAAATATGGGCTGTATTGTGAAGCGCTACCGGATTGGGAGACTCCAAGAAGGAAAATGTTTCGGCAGGTGGAGTGGGTGTTGGGGAAGATTGCACATCGATTTGCAAAAAAGTAAGAGGTAATGTTTTTTTTTTCTTTTCTTCTATTGTTTCAAAACAATATATATATATATTTAAATATTTGTATTTGACATGTTTCTACAGATGCCAGCTATTTTCAACCCAGCATGTGCTGCATGCACTTTACTGCTGCTGCTGCAGAAAACACATTTCCAATGATTAGTGATTTGTTTACAGACATATTTAAATATCACACTAAAGGGAAAAGTGCATGTTGCAGCAATATTACGAAAACTGGAAGGGAAACAAGCATTTAATATTTTTAAAGCTTAAAGGGGTTTTGTAATGTCTATTGAATCAAATGCGTTAATGAAAAAATGTTTGTAAATCTTATCAGCAATGGTTTAAAAATGAAATGGCTTTCAGCCCTCGTGTCACTGAAGGATCTCTGGCCGTTTTAACAAACATATCAGTCTAACTCCAGGTTAGAGATTTATATTTATACATGACGAACAAGTTAAAAAAAAACAAAAAACAAGAGGCTGCCTTTGTTAAATGCCTGAAAAAATATTTTGTACATTTATTAAACTCGTGTACCTAATGCAATTTATTTCCCTAGCTAGGGGGGGTTATGTTTACTGTCTCATGTGGTACTGCAGTATAGTAATTTATTATGTGAATGTTTTGTAACCATGATCTCGACTGTAATGGTGCAAGTGTTTTGTGCCCTCATTATTGCATTGCAACACATTTCAAATAAAAAGAAATTATATATTTAAACACTTTGGCTTGTATGGTTTACTTTGTGAAACATTCTTTGTCTAATTTTATTACATGTATTCGTATATTTATACATGCATTGTGTTTTGTTTTCAAATAAACCCATAGTTAGCAACAATGATTTCATGGATCAAATTCAAAATTACTTATCGAATTCAAATTCTTCAGCGTTATTGTAGACGGTGACGGCTGTTGGCAGGAAAGATCTCTTGTAGCAGCCTGTATTACAGCAAATTTGAAGGAGCCTCTGACTGAAGACGCATTGTTTTCCCAAAACAATTTCATAGAGGACGGTTAGGTTAGGGTTGTCCATAACTTTCTTGATTTTTATGAAGAGTCCATCATGATCTCTAGAGGTTCCACAGTCATCCCAGAAAAGAATCAGCTTCACTGTTGCGTCTCCGGTCCAGTCTGTTTAATCAGTTTTGTTTTCTTTAGTCCAGCCTTATTAGAAATTGACTTCATCTTAATGTTGACCTGGGTCTGACGCTTAAGCTTGTTTTTTCACGGTGAAGCAGCAAAGAGTCGCTTGAGCAAAACCTCTTTTACCTGATTATCCTAAACATGGTACACAGTCACCCTCTTGTGGTAAGCAAAGAATCACAAGTGAAATGTCATCCAGTTTAGTAAGCCTTTTTGAGATGTTTAAATGATCTGAAATGTATAAGTAATGTTAGTCATGATGTCCAAATACAGAATGATGGCTACAAAATCTATTAATAACATTTCCTGCTCTGTGGAGATTTGAACATTTGTGATAATCTCAGGTATAGATGGGTATAAATCCATCAAATCATCTTTTTCTGCTTTATTATTAGCTGTAATTCAATACTCAACAGTTCTTGCAAAGTCAATGCAGCTTCAGATTTTTTTATAATTTGGGTAATTTATTCTCAAAGTTGCTTTGAGAATAAAGCAACAAAGAACATTATTTAATACCACGGCCAAATTATCTCACAAACTGTTCCAAAATACTAGGAAAGACAAAAATAACATGTATTTTGTTTACTTGACAGATGTCTTTTTATTTGTAAGTTAGAAACGCCACAAGCAATTTCTAGAAATCACTGTTTGAGAAAATCTGGTGCGCCAATAAATGTGGAGGAAGCTGCATGTCTGAAACTCTTGAGTTCAGAAAGCACATGGTTAAAAAGAAAAAGAAGAAAAAAAATGCTTCTCTAGCTTCTGATGAACATGATGGCACCTGGAAGCCGACTTCACAACACTGACGTTTACATGTCTTTTTCATTAGGTCCTAAATCGTCCACAAAAATAAAAAAGAGGATTCAGGACCTGTTTCAGAGTCTGTATGAACACCAGAGTAGAAAATGGAGACTAAAGTATCCTCTATGGGATTCTGCTTGTCCTGCTGCTTCCTTCATGTCAATAAAATGGATTTTCTTCCAGTTGTGTTTAAATAAAGAGATGTTTCTTCTTCTTCCACTGGATCTTGTCACATGAAGCTTCTCTTCAGTGAGCCCCTGTGGTGATACGCCTCATCGTGACTGATGCTACTGCCCTCCTGACTGAGCTGTGGGGACCAAATGTTTTTTCGTCGGGTCACAGGTTGGTGTCTGTGAACATCGTGTGCTCTTTCCTCACAGTGCTGAAGCCTTTGATGGTGTCCACAAACTCCTCGTCATCCATAAACTGCAAAGTAAAACAGGGAACGCTCGAATTCTATTCATATTAAAACATTTTTTCTTGCTTTTTTTTTTTCTTTTTAACTTTTCACCTACATTTTTTTTGTATATTTTTAAGTGCTTTACATCATTTTTTTTTTTTTTTCTTTTGACATGTTCAGCATACATTTTTGGGGTCTCTCACCATCCCGCTGTCATGGGCTGAGATGTTGGGGTCCCAGACGTCGTCGTCTCCTGTGAGAGACTTCCCGTCGATCACCTGGCTGATGCTGCGTCGCAGGGAGTTCACACTGAGAACGCCCTCTTCCTCTCCTGCATCGATCTCTTCGGTGGGCTGGCATTTAGCCTCCAGAATCTCCTGAAGGAACACAAAACACATGTAAAAAAGAAGAAGAAGAAGAAGAAGAAGAAGTAAAAGATCTTGAGACCAAATGCTTTATCACACTGAAATTGCTCCTTTCAAGTTGAAAGAGCAATTTCATTCTACTTTTTTTTTTTGTAATGATGGAGTTTTTGGGCAGCAATGTAATTATATTGACATTCAAGGCTGAAGTCTAAGTTTCTCATGTAAAGCAGGAAAAATTACATATTGCAGTTTTGGAAACTAACGTTTTCACACTAAATGCCTTGTGTGTGACTTTTTAAATACAACATTCCCCCAAGAATAATGATAAATCAAGACAAGTGTTGCTGCCAGGCAGCAACACAGGCAGATCTACTAATTAAAATACGCAAACACTCTTTGAAAATGTAGTTTATGGATATTATTTATCTTCTAATATAAAGCTGTGGAGCTAGTCAAACCTCCTGGACTTGAAAATGTACTAACCTTCACTTTGAATGTTTCAAGGTGGAGTAGTTGTAAAGACTAAAAGTTGAAATATAAATCAAATAAAAAATATTTTTCATCAGTTTTTGAGAAACGTTTTTTTTTTTAGCTGACAATTTTGGAGTTAAAAGGACTTAATTGAAGGCAATTAAGTCTGACTTATTAATTAAAGCAGTCGCTATACTGGTTAAAATTGGACACAAACTTAAATTCATGTCTCAAAGTAGAAACATTTCTAGTGCATGATACGATGATATGACTAATGAAAATCTGTTCTTCAAGGAAGTCCCTCTCTGCAATGAATTAACAGAAACTGAAGCTAACGATGCAATGTTGAAATAAAATATTTGTGTCACATGCTACTCCACTTGCCAGGACCGTACACACACACACACCCACACACGCAAGTTGTTTGGAGTTTTACCTCAATCTTCATGGAGAATCCCTTCAGGGTCACACTGCTGGAGAAGCCGGTTGTGTCTGGCACCGTGTCGAACTGAAACAGAGAGAGTAACACTGGCAGTTATTTAAAATAAAATTTAAAAAAGTAGCAGGCTGCACAGTGGTGCAGCTGGTAGCACTGTTGCCTTGCAGAAAGAAGGTTCTGGGTTCGATTCCCGGCCCGGGGTCTTTCTGCACGGAGTTTGCATCTTCTCCCTGTGCATGCGTGGGTTCTCTCCGGGTACTCCGGCTTCCTCCCACAGTCCAAAATCATAACTGTCAGGTTAATTGGTCTCTCTAAATTCTCCCTAGGTGTGAGTGTGTGTGTGTATGGTTGTTTGTCCTGTTTGTCTCTGTGTTGCGCTGCGACAGACTGGCGACCTGTCCAGTGTGACCCCGCCTCTCGCCCGGAACATAGCTGGAGATAGGCACCAGCACCTCCCGACCCCATTAGGGACGAGGGTGTAAGAAAAATGGATGGATGGATGAAAAAAAGTATCATTAACACAGAGATGCATCCTGTTGCTCATGTAATGTGAGAATGCATTGAAAGAAAACAGGCCATGCTGCAAACATTCATAAATCTAAAGCTATGTTTTAGGTCTGGCGATGTGCTTTTTGTCCTGACTTTCTGGGGCACCGTCTGAAATAGAGCTAGGCTATTGTTTTTTAAAAAAACAGCACTAACTCGTCTGACACCTTTGTAAGCTGTGATGACCTAGTTCCTACAATGTTTTCGGAAATCAGAGAATAAAGACCTGACAGTAAAGGTCTCTCTTACCAGGACAGAGTTGCTGGGCGGGTACACAGCCATGGGGCTCCTCTTCTGCATGGGCAGAGCGACCAGAGGAGGCCTCGCCCTGGTGAGGGGAGGTTTATTCAGGGCCTGGTGGAACATGAAGCTGCAACATGATGGTTTTGCATCTGAAGAGAGCAGAAAAGAGAGCCCGGTCTCTTTACCCTGTGAAGCACGACTCCTAACACGACGGCCAGCAGCAGCAGGGCGATGGCGGCCATCAGCACGATGAACCAAAGCTCCTGGACGACATGATGCTCTCGCCGGCCTCCTTCTGCCCGGTCACCCCCGGCAACGCCGCCGCCTCCTCCAGGAGGAGTGGGGCTCGGTGAGTCTGGAGGAAACAACGCTCTGATGAGCTTGAGGAAAAAAAAACACTGAGCAGTTTTTAAGGTTTGTCGATTATGAGAGCACGAAACTTAGAGGGAATTTTGTGAATATGACTCAAAAGTCTACAAATAGATTAGTAAATGTTAGACAAGTATTTAACTATCAGATGCTCAACTTAAACACATGGTAAAGTGGATTAAGAAGTCATAACGTTAGATTAAAAAAACATTTTTATCAAAAATGACAAAACCATTAAAAAATTACATTTAATTGTCACCATGTTGCACAGTGCAATTGGAGAACTACTGCTTTTGCTTTGTATGTTAAGCAAAACATTTTTCTGGTAAAATATCTTCTTAGGCAGTGTGTCTGTTTTTTTGTACAAGAAACCACCTAAAATATAATGTTAAAAAAAATTCTAAACTGTCTGTCATGTGGATCATATTTTAAGTTGTATAATTTTCAGCATAATTTTCTGAAAAGTGTTTGGGTTATCGGCAGAGAAAGATGAACTTGTGGATCTGAAATCAACACAGTGTGGATGAAAGATGATCACGTTGTGCACCGACGGAGAGATAACTTTGTAACTGGAGACATGTTTACCTGCAAGGCCTAGTTCAGGCATCCAAAAATGCCACGATGGTGCGCACTTGGTCACTTTTAGCTTATTTATTCGGGAAACCTTTTGTGAAAGTGTAGGTTTATTCAATAGAAGTGATGGAAGCAGAAGCTTTGTGTCGATGGCGTTGGACTCACCAGTGCTGAGGTCCGTGGTTCGGCCTGTGTAGGGGATGCTGGCGTCCCGTCGCTCTGTGACATCAATCGCAAGGCCACAGACCTACACAGGGTTTAGGATCTCACCTGTAGCGCCATCTTGACCTTTTCCTTTTGACATTACGTCGTCAAAATGTGTCAAAAGATTTGCTGTTGTCATTCCCTACCCAGGACCGATAATTCCCAGACAGGGTCAAGAGTCAAAGAGCTTCGAACCGACTGCATTCATGTTCCTGAGTGCCTCTAAAGCTCCCATCAGCCTTGGCTTTTCCTCAGCAGGTGCCATGGTAACAGTCGGGTGTCGGCTTTCAGTTTACCTGCGGAGACGTGAAGCTCTTCTTATACACTATTCATGTGTGTGTCTATTCTTATGAAATTACATACTGTATGTTTAAATTAGTCACCAAGTTTATTAATGAAACGTTCATGTGAATGAAAATTGATGTTGCAGGTATTTGCAGGTAAGTCTGCATCAAATGTACACCTGAATTACACTTTTTTTTTTTTTTTTTGCAAACTTTGTAGAGTCCTGCTTTATGTGTTTCATGCTGGAAAAGAACCTTGCATTAATGCAAATGGTAAGAAGAAAGGTATATATATTTTTTAAAAAGCTGCAGTAAGCTCCTAATATGTCATCTGAGCATATAGTGAGCTCCTAATATGCTGGAGAATAACGTGAAGTCACTGGCCAATATGGTGTCTCCTGTAGTGTGCTGTCAAACCAGATGATGGCAGCATGCAGCAGCTATTGGATGGAGCTGTCCAGCTGAAAGCATGGAGTTACTGTGCAAAGGAAGCTGCAGGGGGGCCTGTGACACTGCAGTCCTGAAAACAGCTGCATGCTGTCTCCATACAGGTTATCATGCTCTGCAGCCTTAACCAGCTATGAAGACGGAAAACCCTCCGGGAATGTAGAGTCATAATGTTTTGATGCAAAAAGTCTTTGGTCTTATTAAATTCTTTAATCTCTACAATTTCCTTCCAAAGTGCCCAAGTGCAGACCTGGGAGATGCTTCAACTGTGGAAGAGTTGCAAGATTAAATTCTTGCAACTCCTGAATTCTTCTTAATTGCACAACATTTTTTCCAAAACACAAAACAGGACTTAGTCCTTTAAGAAGATTTAAAAATAAATAAATAAATCTGTTCCCCAACGGGAATGTAAAGTAAAAAATAATAATTTAAAAATCCCACTTCCCATTTTGTTTTGATCCAATACAACATATTTTAAACTTCATATCGAGACCAAATATCTGTTCAAGGAGCAATAAACTATCTCATAACTTACGTCAAACACACAGTATAATTGTATATATTATATACATAACTTTAAAGAACAGAGTTCTAAATCCTGGAGTTAAATGAGTGTGTTTGGATGAAATAACAGATAGATGTAGATTATGAATAAATTCTACACATTTTCCAAACCTGGGAAATGCTTAGAACTAAATTCCAGACTTTTCCAGACTAAGTAGTAAGTTTGTAAAAGGAAGCCGTATAGAACAGCAAAACAAGGAAGCCATAGACAATTAAATAGATTATTTTAGACTCCTTGATCCTGTAGCCCAACCATCGCTGCTCTGTTTCAAAGGCCCCCATATCCCTCCCAAATAAAGCTTCACCTCATTTGATTTATTTTCACAGAGCTGCTATTCTCTGCTTAATACCCTAATCAGCATTCATACCTTGCTGTGATGATTCGGGACAATGCTTTTTTATTGAGGAAGTGATCTCACCCTTGAGTGCCAGAATCAGCCTTTTTTTTTTTTACAGCCCATCTCCTCGGGAGGCCTCATCCATCAGCGGAGACTAACCCATTTACACACAGGAACATACGGGAATACATCACTCAAGATGGCTAACTCGCTTACTGACAGCTGATGTGGTGAAAATTCTCCAGCTTGTCCCCGAATCCCCCGGCGCGTTCAACGACGTTTTAAGGAAAGATAAATTCAGCTGGCAGAAACGGGGGTGGGTGAGGGTCCAGTTGGATTTGGATCGGCTTGGGTCACTTCATCCGTCTTCATTGTTTAAGGCAGGAGTCTCTGATCCCGGTCCTCAAGTCGTGTCGTTTTTAGATGCGTCTCTGTTCCAACATGGCTGATGGAAATGGTCCAACTACCTTCTCAGCATGTTATATTGTTCTGCAGAGGCCTGCTGGAGAAGCATCAATTGATTCGGCTGTGTTGGACCAGAGAATGCCAGATATGAAACCTTGAGGACTGCCTTCGGACACCGGTTTAAGGTTTAGCTGACCTGGCCTCATCGTTGCAGCTTTTAAACAATATTTCTGCTAAAATCAGAAGCTAAGAGATGTTTTTTTCCCCCCTCAGGATCTCTACATGACAAGGCAATGAGTGCGTTGTTAAGCTCAATACAGACATCTCTCTCTCTCTTTGGGCCCACTTTTCGACTTCATTACATTACTGCTGTTAATTATAAATCTTCATCCAACTGGGCTCGGATGGCCTAAATGTGCCATAATGGGCCGAACATGGAAATAAGAGTTCATTGTCAGGCTGAGCCAGAATAGACTGTGCCCACTTACCAGCTCTTAATGAATTCCCTTCGCTTTTATTGAGGAAGAAGACACTCAGATATTATGAGCTTTGCATTAAGGGGATCGTCTTTATTGCCCAAGAATCCACCTGAGAATGAAACAGCACTGCTCAGCTCCTGCAGGGGAGAGAAGAATCCGCTCACATCTGTAAAATCCCGCTGTTGGCATAAGACATGATGTACATACAACAAATCTTACATGACAAACATTTAAAACCGACCATATTGGTGCCGTTTGACCCTAAATCTGAAAGGTTCGCCCCTTCTCCCCCCAACCATATACTCCTCCTTCGAGATGTGTGGCGGGAGACAAATTTCATAGACTCTTCACACAAAAACACACGCTAGCAAATTAACAGAGCGCCACCACCAGGTTCCCCCAAACATTATGGCTAAAATGAAATCAGTGCACACGTTTGATCCTACACACAGACTTCTATTATAGAAAAGACATCAACTTGCTTCCCTAATTATAGATCTACAGTTCTGGTCAGAAGTTTACAGAAACATTTCAGGTGCATGACGGTAAGTTTGGTCCTTTAAAGATGCATGTGAACTGTTGCTTCTTTTTTTGCCCAGGGCAATTTTTGAAAAGACAAAATGTGCACAAGTTTGTTTGTTTTAATTGTACATTTTCTCTGATCCATAGAGGTACAAAATTATGCTTACATGCAAATTCATAACATGGCGTTAGCCTGTTGCTTTCCCCATCTCCAATTGGAATCATTGACTTGTTAGAATACCCAGTTGTATTCAGATTAAAGAAACCAGGATTAAACTGGAAGATTGCAAAACATTAGCATCACTATCTAGTGAAGCCGGTTTAACATCAACATGGACTGAATGGGTACTTAGAAAAAGAAGAACCCTCTACCAAATCAACACCAAATATACAGTCAAAATTCCTCTTCTTCTCCCTGGACAATCATTTGAGACAAAGATTACACTATTTGGTCAGTGACAAAAGGTTTGTTTGGACGAGTCAAGGTAAGGCTTTTAAATCTAAGAACATCTGTAAAGCATGGTGGCTGTGGTGCCATGCTGTGGCGATGTTTTGCTGTCATTTGTACTCATACAGTAAATGGGACAATGTCATAGGTGAACCAACTTCACCACGAACCAACAGCTAGTCGGTTGAAACTTGGACACAGTTGGATGTCCCCACACATTTAAACTGGTTTTAGAAGCAATAAAGCGGGTTAATATGAAGCCTCTGTAACGTTCCTTTTCTCGCCTCTGTTGGAAATGTATGGAATATGCTTATGTTGACGCTGGCTACACAAACTGTGGCCGAGGTGCGATTTCCTACGAAACATTTAGCAAAACCTTAGTTGTTAGAGGGTATGCATATAATTAGGCCTTTATGGATGAGAGAAAGTCCTCCATAAATTCAAAATTCTTCCAGATTTTAAATAATTACAAAATATTGAGTATCAACCCAGTTCAATAAAAACAGTTCATATGAATCATTAAAGGTCCGAAGTTAACACAGCGTGTAAACTTTTGAAGTGAACTATACATTATGGCAGCCTTTTTTTTGTTTGTTTGTTTTACATGAAGTCATATTACTGTTCTGCACAACTCTATGATATTATGCACAGACTGCACTTCAATGGTAATATCATGATATGGTGTCAGTTATCAGTGCTACAGCAGAGAAGCTAGTAAAAAATTATCTCACAATAATATTAGTTAAAAATCTTAAAAAATTATCCTCTAGCTGCAACAGCCCGTTTGTAAATAAAAGAAACAGAACAGAGCCACAAATAAATAAGTATCACTTTGCTGTAGTACTGTTGCATCGTGAAGATAAGTACTCTTTCCCTGAAAATGCCTGGTAAAATATTAATGCTAGTAATAATAATAACCCCCTCCTTCACATGTGCATGAATGGAGATAGATGCTTTTGCTGTACAATAAAGCAAGGGAGCAAGGTTTTATGAGCATTTCATAGGCCACATCAAAATATCATGGACATCTGCTGGTATAACTCAATAATAAAGAGTCTTTACTCTTTGGCAAGACTAACAGTATATTAACTACCATTACAACAACAACAAAAAAATTCTTATCATAAATGTTCTCTAAACCACTAGGATGCAGATTATACAGGGTTCAAGATGAGCAAAATAATCCAGAAGGATCTTCAAGTATCAAGTGTTTCTTAAAATGATTTTAAAGAAATACGGTTTGGCATATAATTGTAAATATCTGAAGAAGGCGCGATTCTTCTGCTTTTAAGCCATCTGTCCTATAAGTCAACGGGTTAGCACACTTGAACCAATTTCACTGCTTTTTATAGGAAACAGGAGGGCTGTGTCTCCAAAAAAGAAAAGAATATTAATTAGGATGCGAGCTAAAATGGACGAATACACAGAGTCGCGAACCCACTATTTACCAATATGCCTTGCTTCCTCTCACAAAGCAGCGGACAGATCTGTTTCTGATCAAGCTTTGGCCTCGAGGAGCTCGAGAAAGAGTTTGTGCATCGGCACGCGGCCGTCCTGTTTGATGCTGCAGAAATGCTGGACGGCGCGGGCGGCCGTCTGACGGAGAAGAGGGAGGGTCATGATCAGCTTTCCGGCACGCCGACAGTCCTCAGGGTGGTGCGTGGCCTCGTGGTCCTGCAGGGCCCCATGAAGGACGTCTTGAAGTCTCTGAACTGCCTCAGAGTCCTCGATTTGCATGGAGTCTGAAAGTAAAAGGGATCAAGTTAAAGCTGTGAAAGATTTTATTTTATTTTTTTAATGAAAGGCGTGGATTCAGAGTCAAATCAAAAGTAGTACCTGAATTTGCGAGAGCGATGGCCTTGAGGAGCACAAACTCCTCCTTTTCCAGACCCATGCTTTTGTACTTCTTTACCAGCTGCAGGATTGCATTGTTCAGATCAAACAGCCCAGCCAGTTTGGATTGCTCCTCGTCCATAATGTAGTCCTCGGCATAAACCAGTTTGTCCTCCATGACCAGCGAGCGAAACACCACACGAAGGATCAGGATCTCCATCCAGCCGCTCTGCAGGAGACTCATCTGGTCGGCTAAGGAGAGGGTGGGGAAGCCTAGAAAAAGAAACAAATGAAAGAACACATTTATGGGGTTTGCCAGGGACAGATTGGGGTAAGCCTGAGCAGGTGAAGTAGAATAATCTGAAGAAAAACTAGATATGGTCTTCAAAATCTAACATCCTACACACATCATACCAACAGTGAAACATGGTAGTAGAAGCAAAATGCTGTTTCAAATAGGGAGAAATTTAAAAAGTAATGTTCACAGGAAGTTTCTCTCCAATCGGACTGAGTATCTGTATGAGCAAAGTCTACTTCACAAAGATGATCAACTCGATGTTGATCCGTCATATAACCACAACAAAATGTATTTAAATTTGCGGTTTCTAAGTGACAAAATGCTAAAAAGTTTAAATCCTTTTTATAACATCTTTGAATCAAGTTAACATGTAAGAAACTTTGCAAGCTATAAAAAGTTTGACAGAAAGCTTAGGTGTTTTTTTTGTGTGAAATATCCATTACTATTATTGCAAAATATACCTGCAGCAATATAATTTTACTTCTGAAGTAGCCACACAGTAAAGGGCATAACGAAGGACAGAAGGAATTTGCGGCACATTTGATGAGTCCCTGCAGGACACGTCAACTTTGATTGACAATTACATCCAGCTGGAGGTTATTAAACCCATTTATCGCCTCGCATGTACCTCCATACATACACACACACACACACACACACACAGACAGGTTTACTGTAGTTAAACAGAAGATTTTATAGAATAAGGGAGGGGAGCGCATGTTGTTTGTATTTTTGACACCATCCTTGATTGTTATCAGAATCCTCGGCTCTTTAAAATCCCTGTGGCGGCGCCAACGGTCCGTTTCCCCAACCTGGCCCCGAGATGGATTGGAAACGCTGTGAGTGCACAATTTCATACGTCGATAGGGATCAGTATTCTGTAGCAGAGCCATCGATCAGGAGACCTGTGTGAATCTGTGCTAGATGAAATCTCAAGCACGTTATTGATAAATCAAATGATAAAAGTTAAATTGCTGATAAGGGCAACATTTCAGATAAATGAGGCAAACCAAGGAGTTGTTCATGATAAATTTAAATGAGGCATAAAATATCAAAAAGCGGGACAGGAACAGCTAAATTAAAAGCTTTTTGGTTCAATTTGGCCTATAAAATGTAAAACTATTAAAAAAAAGATCCAAAATAACCCACCATTTCTGTCCTTTTTGTGAGTTTCAAATTTCCTTTTCAAATTTCAGTTCCCAGTACCAGCTCATTTAAAGTAACTTTTAATTTCTCCAGGAAATATTCTTGAAGTCACTAAACAAATTAGTTTGTTTGCTCCAAACTCTACGTAGGAAACATTTTCCCTCCAGACAGAAACATGTCAAATATACCCTCCACATTTGCTTGACATATAAAGAGAAGCACAGCTAGTTTATATCACCACATGTTAACACAGTTGTCACCCAACAGTCGCCTTAATCACACACATATTCCACAGCCAGTGCTGCATCGCAGACTCAAAACTGGCCAAAACCAAAGAGGGCAGTTGGTCTTTAGCCAGCTCGTCTTCCAGTTTGCCCCTCAGACTTCACACCACATCACTGTCAATCTGCCTGATAGGAGGCGACACAGAGGAGTGGGTCCAGCCAGGGCAGTAGCCCGCCCATCACACTCACCTCCCCCTGGGCAAAGGACTCACATGGCCTGGGACACTTCGCCCAGGACCCCGGGTGTAGCAGCAACGGGGGCCGCTGTGTGTTCTGCCACTCATCCAGAGCTGATGTGACACGGCCATTACGCTGCTAGGTAGGGCCGGCCGGACTGTCATTCAAGTAGCCTTTTCCCTGTGTTTGACTCTCTTGTTCCCACTGCTTTTCTTTGTTTAATCACACTTTTTTTTTTTTTTTCATTTTGTTCATCCACATTTAAGATTAACTGGCTTGAAATCATTGTGTACTTTTGCAATCAGAGGAGTAAAATAATCACATTATTTATCAAAAAGAGGGGAAACTATATATCAATTGTGATAACTATACAATGAACTGTAACTAATAAAGTTTGGAAGATGCATCCTGTTTGCTCATCCAAAACAGTAATTAGATGTTTCCTCAAATATATAAACCCTGCTAACTATGTTGGTGTTTGGACTTTAAGTTTCATCAATGTCTATGTTCTGATAATTTCTTTATTGTATGCTTCTCTATTTCTTGCCGTCTCAGTTTAACCTCTGTTTCAGTTTAGTTAATCTCATTGTTTATGTTTGTATTTATTTCTTTGGAGTGGTTTGGTTTTTCTTACAGTTTACTGCTTAGGTTCAGGTTTCCTTTCCCCCTTTTCATTCTCATTGCTTTGCTTTATTTTTCACCTCTGCCTCAGTCTTCCCTATCTGCTTTTTTCCCAAGCTGCATCCACTCCCCTGTCATTAGCTCCTCTGGTTCCTTTGTGATTTCTCCTCAATAAATTCATGCTCTCTACTTGCTCCTTCTGTTTAACTATGGTTCCCATGCAGTGTTTATACCGTTTTGAAGTTTTTTTCTTGTCTTTACTAAAATTATGAACTCTATTACAATTCCTTCTTCCTGTTTGAATTTTGGCCACTGCTGCTGAAATATGATCAACTGTTGAATAATACAATTATAACATTAAATTGTTGAGTCTGAATCTCATAAATAGACTTGATTCACTGGCTTGAGTTAATGGTGATACCCTCTATGAAGCTTGTTCCTTTGTAAAAGCAAGATGGCCAAAATGGAGGCAGGTCCAACCACAAGATGCCGGTCCATCTGAAGACTAAAGTATATAGAAATGTTTTGCAACCAAAATCTGAGAAGTCGTGAGGACTCCAACTGTTCTGGTATGACCATGCAATGAACTGTCAGTAGTCCTGCAACCTTTGGATCACTGCCTAAAAAGACGCCGGCCACATGGATGACCCAAGAAGGAGCGGCTGGGCGGACACGTAAGTTTCCAACATAACCCCCAATTAGTCGCTCAATCGAGAGGTCACCTCCCAAAACAACAAACCCTGCAACTGAAGGACACAAAGAAAATTACAATACATAGATTTAAGCAAAAATATTAAATATCCCTCCCTAAATTTGGTAATTCTCAAGTACACATTCTTATTTTGCATAGAATTAGATTTAGACCTAATATGTCATTCTGCTCAGAAATACATATAAAAGAAATTCATATTATGTGGTTAATCAGTCTGGCTAACTGCTCAGGTAGCCAGCTTGCAGTCAGGTAAAAGCAGAAGGTAATGTTCCTTCAGCTTTCACAACGTGTTTTTCCAGGAAAATAATATTCCAACATTTTTGTAAGCAATGGAAAAAGTGTTGTGGCGTTGTTATAGCCAGTGAATCAGAAAACTATACATTTTAAACCCTCAACCAGTCCATGCCTGTGGTAGGACTGATTCAGACTAACTACTCTATCCTTTCTCTAGTTTCATTGTAAAGAAAAACAAACTTCTCCAGCAATAGCTGGTCAAACTGGTTTGGGTTTACTCATCCAAATCTGGGAAAAATAATGATCAGGCACGTTTCCTAGAATGTAAAAAGTTGCTCTCTGAACTTTCCGACAGTGTATTTCTGCATAATTTTAGAAGCTCTTGAATGTTTCACTGAGAAACAGGTTTATCAGTGATGGTGTCGTCACTTTTTCCATCTCGGAGTAAAACTAAAAGGCTGCTCAAGCCCACCATGTTCTGTGAATATAATCTGTTACCCAAGGAGCAAAATACTTTTTTCCATTTAACTTTACTGTTTTTGCCTTTCGGTATTTCTAGTTTTTTCCCAAACTTGCCTGATGGGTTTGGTTAGATTAATGTATTTTTGGTGTCATTTCAGAATGAAAAATGTCTTCTTGTCCCTTCATTCTCCTGTCTTTTACCCCTCTGGTGGGTATCTGCTGTGGTTACAGCCACCGCTCACCGCTGCTCCACTCCCTCAGCAAAGGGCTACAAATACACACCCGTCAATCGGACTCCATTTGTCTGGGGTGCGGCTGGGGGAGCAGACGGCAGCGCGCTGGGGGAGATGTATAAAGGGAGGAGGTGAATTTATTCCACAACAAGAGTACGGAAATGCTGATGAGGAACAAACAGCCAAATGCCTCTTATCAAATTTTGAGAAAAAGATGCAGGGGAAAATATAGTAGAACGATACGAGCACTCACACGCACCTGTTTTGTTTGTTTTGTAAGCATTTCAGAGACAAGACATCAACAAAGAGCCCAGGTGTTTCGCTGGTGATGTTTTGGGTGTGAATAACACTGCTGATAAAGCGGAGAAAAAGGGGATGATAAGAACTAATTAACCAAGAAAAGCTGTAAAATAGAATCCCGTATTTAAGTTTCTTACAGGACTGTGCAAACACTTCTCTGAAGCTTTCCAGTATTTTACCAACAGAAATATTCAAAGCATGACCATATGTCGCTAATTATGAAAGTATTTTTGGTGACGTTTTTTAAAATTTGCTTATACGCTTAAACAGGATCCAGGATTTCTACCATGGTTTTAAATGAAGTCCTTTGGCTGTTTGACCTAGCTGTTAGCCTTTAAAGTATATTTGAGCGAGAAAATTCGCAACCATAATTTGTGTTTTTAAGCAAAAGCCTTTTTAGTGTAGGATTTCACTTTTTATAGATAAAAGTTTGAGTTTTGGACTAGAGGTGAAATTAAACTCATTATTTAACAAAAAGCATTGTCTGTGAGACTGAGAAACATTTTTTTCCCCAAAAACATATAAATTAAGCAAATTATAAAAAATAAATAAATTAATTAAAAAAAGCCAGCACCATAATTAATAAATGAGATTACTTTGGCTTTTTCTTTTTATTCCCGGTGGTCCTAAATGAGATGACAGTAATGCATTGCAGCTTTTATGTGTTTGAATTGTAATATTTTACTGTTCTGAGGAGGTCCTGTATTTACTAACAGTCTTGTGTGAAATAAAGGGGAACTATTTATTTAATTTATAAGAACCCTTTGAAGTGGCTAATATAAGTGGTGCAGGAAAATGCAGATGTCCTGCCAAGAGGGAAATTACCGTGAAAGAGCTGCAATTTAAAATGGCTTGAGTAGGTAATGGTGGAAATCCTGGTATTATTAGTCATGTTAAAAACTAGATGGGGCAAGCCATTGTTCCTTTCACTGCACCTACAAAGTACTAAATACCAAATTCCAAACCCTTTGACTTCGAAATTACACCGAAAAGCACTAAAAAGTTGCAAATAAAACTTTACCTCTTACTTAAAGGATACAATTACAGGGCAAGCATTTTTTCACAGATATTACATTTATGTTAGGATGACTACAAAACCTTTTCTTTTAAAGAGCTTAGCTGCTTTTGGAAAGCAGAGACATTCACTGTCTCCGAGCTTCGTCAAAGTCAGTGAGGTGCACTATGATAATTCATCAACAGCAAGTCATTGTTATAAGATGTCTAACAAGTAGTTTCTGCAACTAAAGCAAGAGTAAACTGAAAATGTTTTAACTGTAAAAAAAAAAATTGTGAATTTAACAGATCTGAACAGCTTTTGGGGCTTTAGATCAGGAATTAATGTACATGGTTCAAAACATGTTTGCTAGTTTTTGGTATTAAATTTATTTTTGCAGTACCTTCTTATGAATTTATATTTTCTGTTATGCACCATTTGTGAACAGTAACTTAATTTTGATGCGAAAAAAAAAACAACAACAGCAACTTCTCAATATAAATAAAAAAATTTTCATCATCTTGAGCAAATGAAAGTTTTGGATGGCTCATAACTATAAAAACATTCAATAAAACTCTCCAAACAGAAAATGATGAAACACTTTACTTTTTTTTCTCCATTTCTGAGTTTAGCAAAATGCTTGTGCTCCCAACACAAACCCCAGCTGAACATGATGCTCAGTCTAGAGCAGGGGTACATCAGGCATTTTATTCTAACTACTCAGCGAGAACAGACACACTTCTTCAGCTGAAGTGGGTAAAAAAATAAATAAACCTCCGCACGTCTCATCTGCTATTTCTGTGACAGAAGACAAGCTCAGTGTGTTCCAAGAGCCAGGAGGATTTCTGTAATTCAGACCTGACAGGGAGGCGGCCACGGCCCAGGAAACAAATTAAAACTTCCATGAGGCCATTGGTCATCTGGTTGGTGTGGGAACACTTTGGTCAGGAAGGGCATGGCACGCAATTTACAGCATGCTGGCATGCACAGACACACACATAGAGGATGACTGACAGATAACAGACAGCCAACCCCCCCCCCCTCCCGCTCTTTTGGGCCGTCTTGGCAGCCACAAGTCAGAACAATCCCTTCTCTGATCTGATTAGGGACTTAGTCAACCTAATGTGTGTGTCGGCTTGTGTGAGAGAACTATGAGTGAGAGAGAGAGGGAGATTCATACCAGGGATATGTTTGGCCCAGCCGATGTTGACCACCAGCTCTCTGTCTGCCAGGTCGCACAGTGTGGTCAGAGCCTTGATGTCGCTCTCGGGTACCGTGGGGTCCGGCATGGCGAAGATGCTCTCCGGCTCGGCTACGAGCAGCAGGGATACCACCTTGTTTTCCACTGCACCTACAAAAACTGCAAAAGTTTATTATTGTTACAAGGTTTTCATTTTTTCAGTGAGATAAATAAAGATAAACAGGGAAGACATTACTGGAACCAGTCAGAGAACCAGAAAGAAATATGAAACATGCACAGAAAAATATTTCTGTCGAAGTAACATGATGAAAAGTGACCCACACCATCTGAAGGTTTCTTGACACTAGCTGCGTTTCCAATAGAAATCTTTGCGCAAATCTTTGTCAGCTAATGTCAAAAATTGCAATGGTAGTGTTTCCTTTAAATAAGAAATTTAATTAAAATCACAAGTGAATAAGGTTGTTAATGCGGTGAGTCATTAGAAATCATGGCAGTGATAGATTTAATCAGTTATATGAGATATAATCATAATTCAGCCATGGCTAAGCCATCAGAGGAAATGTCGGCGTCTTACTCAGGTGTTGAAGTGACAAGCCCCTTATGCCTGGGAGCGACTACGCATCCAGCATTTGGGAAAATTGTAATCAGCGATTTTACAGAAGAGATATGAATTCAACATGTTGGAATGACACACAACTTTTTATGAACTGTGTGATGCTGTGAAAGATCTGGTGGAGCCAGCTGTACATTGTCTGAAAAACAAACCATCATCTTCCTACAGATTTTTTTAAATTGTTTTTGCCAGTAGTAACATTTGGCTGTTTATCATGTGACTCGTCTGACAAGACAAAAAGTGTTTCCAGTACAGTTTTGCACCATATTTTGATATGGTCGAAAAACTAAATCATCCTACCACAAACACTTTCTTATCAAAATAAAAATATTTTTTTTCTAAAATTGCCATGTTTCCATTAAGCAAATTTACTTTTGTAATTTCAATTTGCACAAATCTATGGCTAATGGAAACACAGCTAGTATTACCCTCCAAAACTTTTGCCAAAGAGTCGTCAATTGAGCCTCAAACAGCTAAGCTAAAGTGCCAGCTCCATATTTGAAAAAAAAAAACAAAAAAAAAAAAACATTAAAAACTTTAACAACTTGAGTCTGGGTCTGGACAGAATGACAATGATCATAAACATACATCCGAAGCTATAAAAGAATCAGTTAAACCAAGGCACATTGAAGGGTAAGACTGAATCAATCATTTCACCTGCTGCCACCAAACTGGTGCCAAAACAAAGAATAGCCTCAAGCTGGCGACACACAGGACATGTCAGAGTTGTTGTCACCTGCATAAGGGGATGAAGTGCAGCACACCATAGTGGTTTCCACGTTGTCACGTGTGTGTGTGTGTTGTATAGGAATCCCTGAAACTTCCTATTTTTCTAGGGCACCAACAGACTTCAGGCCTCTAATAACCAGAAGACACCCAGGACTAAAGAACAGGAAGGGAGGTTAGCAGCAGAAATGGAGCTTGAGAAACAACAGTAGTGCAGATTGATGGTTTGATTGAGCTCCAACTGCACCTTGACTAAACTGTACATGTAAATGTAATGACTGATGCAAAATAGTTGGGCCTGCTAATCAGTCACTTGAAAGTACATTTTCTGCTATGTTGATAGTCCTTCCTGTATCAACTGGCTGCTCCAGTCATCGACTCTCATTCATTTGCAACAGTTCTTGTGATTGTCAGACAAAAGACAAACAATTATTGATGAAACCACTAAAGCTCCTGGTTGCTGCAAGCAAGTCACTTTTTTTTTCTTAACTGAAAAAGTAACATTTTATAATTACTTAATTTAGCAATTCAAGAAAAAGACAGAAGCTATTGCATGTAATGTGATATTAGTTCATTTTCTTATATAAACTATCTCTCCAGGAGGAAGAAAGGGAAACAATTTCAATAGAAAGAGTCTCTGCCTTGTCTTAAATGTAAAATGCAAAGCTGTTCTCATATAAAAATCTAAATTTGTTAAGTGATGGCTTCCCAGAGTTCAAAGGAAACATGGCTTGGCTGTTGCTAAGTCTTAAGAACAAACAAAACTTGGAGCTCATCTAACCATAATTAAAGTCTATTAAATCAGAGGAACAACTTTCCCATTCTTTTTATACTTACATGTTTTTTTCTGTGGCAAGCAGTTCTGTGGGTGCAGATAGGGGCTGTTCTCAGCATCTATTCTCCTCTTGTACTTCTGCCTGCCTCCTCGAACCCGGTCCAGGCGCACGCCTACGTATGTAAACATAATCACAGGATGTTAATGACGATGTTTGCTTAGCCACACCATAAATACACAAACACTCGGGCCCTCATATGTTGTTACATGTACAGTAAATAAAACAATTCATACAGGTGCATCCCAATACATTGGAATATCATTGAAAAGAAATGTATGAAATTACACACAGCAATATATTTCAAGAATTTATTTCTGCTAATATTTCTGCAGTTCACAAAATTCCCATTTTCAGACATTTGTAATGTTTTGTAACCTCAATGAAAAACATTTTTAACATAGAAATGTTTCATTCTTGATAAAGTATATCCATTATATTTTATCTTCTTTTGCTTGAACTGTGGCATGGTTCATTAGTTCAGTTCATACGCATTTGTACGCATTTGGGATTTTTCATCTTCCTCTTTTGCTGGTGTAAGTCAGTCACAGTCATGTCGTGGTCATTTGGGCCGGTCCAATGTTCTGCTAAAAAAATCCATGATTATCTCCATAAAGCTTGTTGGAAACTGAAAATGAGCAGTTGACCAAGACCAGCAGAGGGGACGGCTCATCAAATCATCAATGACTGTAAATTTCATGCTGGACTTCAAGCAAATGAAAAGTAAATGTATATCTTTGCGCCACTGAACAAACTCTTTATTCTCATAAGACAGGTTAATTACACAGGTTTGTGTGTAGTGACTCTTGAATTGACTTTCCTCCATAATTTACTCCAGGTTGTGGTGATGTCTACAACGTTTTTCTACATTTTTTCCCTTCTATTAACTTCTAATTCATGTCCTTTTCTTATGGCTATAATCATCAAAATGTACAGAAATAAACACTTGAAATATATCACTTGATATGCAATGAACCACGTTTTAACTTAAATACTGAAATAACTGAACATTGATTATAGTCCAATTTATTTAAATTCACTGAAATTATTTTTTGTCAAAAGTTTTCTTCCTTTCTGATAAATAAATTAATTGTAAATTAATTCCAGAAAATTTCTCAAAAGATATTTAAAATTGAGCAACATATATATAGTAAGATCATCCAAATTCAAGGTTCACTATGATTTCAAATGTCTTCAACATTACTTACTCTGTTACATTTGGAGCCAGAGTAGTGTTTGACATTGATGCGACATTTAAACGTGTCAGTCAATGGGCGAAAGGCTCCCACATTAAATCCATTAAACCATCGGGATGTTGTCCAGTCAACAGCCCACATGTACTGCCAATCTCAAGGAGACCGGACAGGAAGGGCCAAATGTTGGAGCGGCAACATGCATCCTGTAAGATGACACCCGAAAACGTCGGAGGGGCCGGTGACAAATGCTCATCTTAACAAGCACTGCGACAACGTGATGACGGAGATTTAGAAGTGTGTGTGTCAGCCAGGGGAGAGACCGGCCATGTTCACAGAGGAGGAACAGACACACTGTGAATCTCACCAACTGCGGAGAAATTGCTTTATGCAGGGGGTGTGAATGTGACTCAGGAAGCCTTCAGTAGTGGTGTTGGGTTTCTGGGTCTGCAGAGTGTAAATAGCCATAGTGTCCCTGAATAGATCTATAATGGCATCTGTAAGAGACACATTGAGGCTATTATTTCCCCTCTTGACACCTCCCAGCAATATTCCATCCCTTTAACTTGTTATTCTGACTTGTACAGATATTTTTACAGAGCACGCAACAAAAATTAAGGAGCAAAAAAAATAAAAAACAATAGCAGTGTCTTCTTAATCAGGCGTGTAAAGATTTGTGGGGTTTTATCAGTTCTGTGCCATTGACTTGTAAAGCTATTTTGTTTTATTTTATATGTCTGCCATTACTACAACTATAAATTTGATATAATGCTTTATCGGTTAATGTCCCATGAACAGATATTAAATGCAAGAGAGGATTCTGGATAACAATGTTGGTATGAATTATGTGCCTTACAACCCTTATGACAAATAAAGTACACTTAAAAAGAATATATGTTATCCTGAGAAATAAAATGTATAATCATTATCTTTGAAGATCCCATTATGAATTAAATCTAAATTAAAACATGTTTCCCAGCAAAAACTACATACATATTCAGATTTCCTGACTCATGAAGTTCAATGCAGCTGCCTGACTAGAATGTCATGTTTTCTTGTCTTTGCCATTTTGAAGAACATATAAGATAAATATGCCTGTTTGTCAATGAGAAACAGGTCACAAATAAAATAAATAAAATTCAGATACATTTATTTGATAGAAATTGTTGAGTATAACAAAATTTGGGAACAAAGGGTTTTTATATTGTTTTAAACTGGGATTTTCACTGAACAAATGTCATAAAAGTAAAAGTTGGTCATTTTTGTTGCTGCAATAAAAGCTTACTTTATTTAGAGGCTTTAAAGACAGCTTTACTCGAGGTGCCCATAAAAGAGGAGAATGCTTTTTTTTTTTAGTATTTAGTAAATATGACTGCTGCCACAGAAACAAAACTAACGTATTGTTGGTTTGCAAGGCCTGATTCTTCAAATTGTTTTTAGATTTTGGTAACTTTTTAAAACATACCCAATATTTAAATATTTTTTAATTTTAATATTGTTTTCCCCCAGGATTTCCAGAAACCTTTTCTTCAGTTGCCTTTCTCATCTTTAAGAGTTTTATTTAAGTGTCCCACTTGCTTTGTAACAGCATTAAGTTTCCTGAACTGCCACATTTATATTCCACTTAAATAGGGCTATGTTTCACCAATTAATGGTATCTACCTGCAGGAGGTATCTGAGAGTTATATAAGTTTTATCAGGAGTCATAACTTCTCCGCTTCCACTTGCCAAGGGGTCGGCAACATTGACAGCAATTCTGTTTTGTTTTATTGTTAAATGAAAGAGTCATGACTTTCAATTCTTAGGTTTTAGAATTAAAAAAAATCTGTAAGTTTATGGAATAAGAATGAATTGATTTTCATGATTTCCACATTAATAAAATAAAAACATACGTTAATTTCAATGTAAGGACCAAATATTAGAGAACCTTTTTCTGCACTGCTTGTGTCTTTCTGCTGGTAAAACCCAATCCTTGCAGTACTTACAAATAAAAAAAGTTTTGTCTACCAGCTTTCCTCTCAGAAGGACAAGAAGTCACAAGAATGAAATCACCTTTTTGCAAGTCAACTGTCCAAAGACAGACAGGACCATAAAACAGATTTAAAGCTTTTGATAAGACATTTACTTGCAGACACTTGTTACATTTAAGCTTTTGTCAAATCAGATGGATCCCACAATAAAACCTTAGCTTTAAACAAGAAGTTAAGTTAAATATTTGAGTGAAGCCATAAATTTGAATGTACTTATGTCTAATTTAAGTTTTAAAACATGAAAGATGCTGAGGACTGGTGTTTAAAATAATTTTTTTGAGACAGAAATCATTTAATATAAGCACAAAAAGTTCTTGACTTTAATTGTTTTCTTGTTGTTTATATAAACAAGCAGTTAGTGACACATATTGTATCCATTACAGCCTGTTGTGAAACCAAAATAGAAAATAATGGCTATTCATCACTTGCGCACTGGCATCATATAACTGGAAACCTCAATGCAGAAACCAATAATTGAGAATAATTTAGGGATTAAAAGACACAGATGTGATACCAAGAAGCCATAATCATGTTGTCATTGAAGTAAGTTTTGTAAATAGTTTAACAACTTGAATAAGGACAGTGTGCTGCCATTTTTCCCAGAGTCAACCAAACACTGAACTTAAACAGAGACTTAAGTTTCTATTTATATATTTTGTATTATGGGTACCCAATATTGTTTCTGATACACACTGGAAAGATAAAAGTTTACAGAGGAAAGCCTGCCGCTTCTTTACTAGTTGTCACTAAATCAAATGCAGTGCTCCTTTAACCATGCTTTCATATTTTAAAACTTAACCAGTAGAAATGTATCTATTACATATGAAGCTCTTTACTTAAAGTAAAAAAAAATTGTTCCAATATTTAGCGTATTTGTATAGTGCCAATTCGCAACAGATGTTGTCTTAAGCCACTTTACAAAAAAATGATTTTCTTTACTTTCTCTTTGTTTCTTGTGTTCACTTTCCCCATATTTAATTAATCTTTTGATGAGCTGACATCATTTAGCATTTGATGACTGGAGACTGTACTGATTGGTGGAGGGCAACAGGGTTTGTTCTACGCATGAAGAGGCTGACAACAACACAAACAATGGTGGATAGCATTGTGCTGTGTGTGCCACTTTACGTGTTCAGTTTAACGCCATTTCTGGAAAGGAATATATTGAGCATTAGCACTTGGTTCATCTGAAACAGCTTACTGTTTTCTAATTGAGGTGGAAGTTAAGAATCAAAAGGTTTTGCATGTTTTGATGAGATGCTAAAATCACAGCGCATATATCTCCCTGGCATGACAACTACAGCGGATCTAAGGTGTCTTGGCAGTATTGTCTAAACTTAAAACTTTTTCCCAGTCAACATCTGAAAATACCTGCAGTTTCCACACAGAGGTCTTGTGTAAGCATAGCCTTAAAGTGTTGAAGGCTGTCGTGCTACAGCAATAAAACAAGTATTAGCTCTTCATTGCCAAATATTAGCTTGACTAAATTTTAATTTAAAGAAATGAATTATAAGCTGAAAATTTAATGTGGATTAGCTTCCAAACTGTTTGTTTCAAATTTCCTGAATACTTGATTTAAAGGCAAACTAAGTTTTATTCAAGTGTTTGTTTGTGTTCTGACAGAAGATAATGTCAAAACTAAGTATAATGTTTCATAGAGGAATGTGCTGACAACTAAAAGGCCAAGAATAGCTTTGGTGGATAACAAGAGAGAGACACACACACTACCTCATTGTTCTTCTGGACTGCCCATCAGCGTTTGATAAGGACAGCCACATTCATCACATTCATCGCTATTCTTACAGCATTTCCACATAAGAAGCTTTCAGATACAGAAAAAAGTCCCACAGCATCTAGTTTTGCCTGTTCTCCACCTCTATCGCCGCTGTCTCCATGTTCCCACCACAAACAATCCCACACATCTCAGATGTGGCCACACATATACAGCTTTAAAGTATTACTGCATTCTAAATCTTTGCACTTTTCGTCACATTGCTTCCTCAGGCTTGTATCGGTTTTATTGCAATTTAAAGGGAAGAGAAAAGAATACAAGAGTTTCAATTTCTGCTCCAAATAAATATCCAAAAGGTATTCTGAATTTATATTCACTCTCCGTTTCTCTCAAACCCTTAAAAATGATCCTGAACAAATGACTGAATTCAGAGGTTACCTAAGGGTTAGATTAATCCAAAAATGACACATTCTCACAGAAAACTGTTCATTACAGCAAACCTACACAGATAAAGCCATCCTTCGAAACTGACAGGACAAAGCAAACATGTGGAAGAAGGTGCTCTGGTCAGATGAGACTAAAACCAAACTTTTTTGCCAATATACAAAATGTAACATGCGGCAGAGAACCAACAATGCTAACATGGAGGACATTGCGTCATAATGTGGGGATGTAGATGAAGCAGAGATTCTCCTTCCATAAATACAACAACTCCAACCATCCAGTGAATACCACAATGAAATGGCATTCACTTATAAAATAATATTAAAATAAAATAAATATCTCTTTTTTTTTACTTTACAGTTGTACTTTGTGTTGTTTGTCACATAACATCCTACAAAAATACATTGGAGTGTGCAGCTGTGTTGTGGTAGTCTCCACAAACACCAAAATACCTTAGTGGCATCCGATATACAGCAGATAGCTTCTTATTGACTGATGGAAAAGGTGTGTAGGGTCTGAACCATCTCAATGTACAAACTGTGTAACTTTAATGCAACTAGAAAAGGAGGAAGAATTTATTGTTTTTATTTTGCCACCATGGTACTATTGTCCTAGGAAAGTGAAAGGTTCTGTGGAAATAGTTACCTAAACGGGGCTTAATCAAATCCTGCCTGGGGTCTATATGTCTTTTAGCTGCTCTTTTAATATGGCTCTGACTCTCCTCATTAAACTTCACAGCTCCCTCTGTCTCTGTTTACTGCGGCCTCTCCAGGGGAAGAGGGGCATTACGAGACACGATGAAGCGCGTTACGAGGGCGCTTACGATAGAAGTTACGAGGGGCAGTTCGCGTTTCACGGCGGTCCAGGAATCCCACAAGGCATCTGGAGGAATTTATGAGGCAGGGGGACGAAGCAAAGGGGGGCTGAAAGAGGAGGAATGCTGTTGATGCATCAACCCTATTAAAAGCAGCTAATATAGAAAAAGATAGCACTGAGGAAAACACACCAAGGTGTGAGTGCGGATCTGAGATCTTGGTAATGTGTTTAAACGTACACATGCTATAATTGGTTGCATCTATAACTCACAGCTGCAGCTGGAAGATGCTGCTGCACATTAAGATCCAAATAGGAAATAATAAATCATCTTTCAGGTCTAGAAGAGTTGGGGTTGTACCTTCATCTTAACAATCATTTCTATCAGTTTTTTCTCACTTTCAAAACATTCACAAAAATCCAAGACAATCAGAAATTGTGAACATGTCTTTAGGAGGTAAAACTAAAACTGTGTTTCTTATTAAAGAACAGAGCTGAGGAAAAATGGCTGCAAACTGAGCTTTAACTTTCTCCATATAAAAGGTTTATAATCTCCAGTTTGAGTCATAACTTTGGTCAAGTACTCTAGTTAGCACGCTCCTTTTGAGAAAAGCCAATTCATGTCAGGCTTTAGAACTGAAATGATTTGTGTCTAAATCAATAAAACGATCAAGTTCTGGAGCTGCTATTGTAAGAAATATTTCAATTCAGATATTAGGACTGAAACAAAAACAAAAACTGGACTGGACCATATCTTACACAAACATTTCCCGAAGGTGACATTGGCGTCACTGAAAAATGGAAAAAAAGAGCACAGAAAAGTAGAAAATATTGAAAACATTGTGAAACAGGTCTAGTAAAGTGCAGGATACCTTAATGTGGTATTTTCTTTTTTCCTACATAATCTACTTTATTTATTATTTACACACATCATGATTTGCAGACATCAATGTAACATAAAGCCACTTAGGATAAACTGATAGGCTTTTTCTTTTATAATAAATTAGGGATTTTCCTGAGATCAAACTGGTCAACATTTACACACTCAGGTGTTTTATCTCCTCTCTGCTCTTTGGTAACTCTCCTAAGCTGCACACAGCAGGAGACAAGTGGCCAGTACAGTAGGAGGCTGCTAATGTTTTCCTCTATGAGTCACTTCTAAATCTGGACAACAATATGTCACCAGGCAGCAGGCATACAGGCAGACTAAAGGAGACTATCTGCGACATGTGCATAGACCCACTTCAAATATTTATCCAGATGTGATAAAGTTTCATACTAGAAAGCAGGTTAAAAAAAATTCTTATAGTCATCAAAATGTTTCTGGAATAAATCTGGCACACTACAAAGATTTTTAATTGGGTTCAGATTGGAACTTTAGGAAGGATTTTTTTTTTTTTGCCTGCTTTGTGCACCCCTAACTAGTTATTGTTCTGTTGAGACCCCACAGATGCAGATGAACCATGCATCTGCTAATTGAAGAAGGGGTTCAATAATTTGCATCTTTTCATTCACTTGGTGCAATGCATCAGATCAATCTGTAGCTAAACAGACCCGTAGCGTGATACTGTACAATAATCTTTCGTTTGTTAGCCTAAACTAAATTGTTCTTCTGGTCATTGTGGCAAAAAATCTACCCCTTTTCAACTAAATACATAGTGAATAAACTTCCTCCCAAATATCTCTCTTGGTGCTGGAATGTTGCCATGACACCTTCACAAATTGGCAAAAGTCCAGAAACTATTTTGGAGGCTCTGCACAGCAAAGAGGGACATGGCTGAACAGTTAAGAGCCCTGTTACTCATCGCTAAGTGCTGTTTTTACTCCACATACACTGATCTACACACACATATATCATATATGGCAACACAAGGGTGCTTTACGTTCACTGTCAATGGAGATAAGTCAGCTACAGCACAGGCCATCATAATAACCAGTGGCCTTCTCTCTCCATGTCAGACGTCTATAAGGACGAGACTGAAGCTCCTGCCAGATTTCCCATCAGATCTATCACAGTGACACTAACAGTAAGTTACTTTAATGCACAGCTAACCTTCTCTCAACATGCCCACTGCCAGACACTTCACAAATCGACAGGCTTGGCAGGATTTTCTCCTTCTCTTGGTGATTTCACATTCGCTGGAAGCTGGGCAGCTGTATTCGATGTTACCTAGAGAGGGACAGGTAAGAAAAAAGTGATTGTCAATGATGTGGAAACTGTCATGATCTGTGTTTTTCTGTGTGCTTATTTTAAGTTTCTGTGTTTTCTGAGTCTCCGTGTTGTCCTGTCTTCCCCTTGATTATTCCCAGGTGTGTCTCGTTCCCTGATTACCTCCTGTGTATTTAATGTCACCTGTGTTTCTGCGTCTTCGTCGGGTCCTTGACTCGTTTGGCTTTTTTCATGTGTTGATTCTGTCCTCTCTTTCTTGCCGTCCATTAGTTTCCAGTTGCTACCAGTTATTGAGCCTTAGTCTTCTGCTCTTACTGTGCTGCCTGGATTTGTTGGACTGTGTATCATTGGATATCAACATTAAACTAATCATTTCATTAATTTCAACCTGGGTCCACCGTGTCTGCCTCACCACCTCTACCGCATTTACTGACAGAAACAGTTACCTAAACTTGTACGGCCAAACAATAGTCTACTGAAAAAAAAATGATTTCTTTTTTCTGTTGAGTTTGTTGTCTTGGCATCTAAACTCCATTTTCTTTTGTGGGGAACTTTCATACTCAGACTAAAACTGGGATTTATTGGGAGTATTTGAAAAAGTTTAGTATATTCTCAATAAAAAATGGAAATTTTATCAACTAGCCAAAGTTGTTGGCTAAGCCTGATGGCATTGAGCCAGTACAGGTCATCTCAACTGCCAGCCTCCATTAGAAACAGGAAGTTTCTGATGAGCCAGACATCAGTTCTTCCTGTACGATTTGAAAGCCGCTCAAGTCTACCCTTTGAACTTTTCTGCGGCAGCCAACTTCCAGAGCTCTTAACGAGACGAGGCACACCAGGTCCTCGACCTGGGCCCAGAGCCGACAGAGAGCAGTACAATCCCTTTAAAACACCCACACTGTGCACTTTCAGTTCTCAGCTCCGAGGAGAAGTCAAAGTGAACACATTTAGCACTAGGCAGCTCAGCTATCTGCTGCTTCAAAGCCACCAACCCCCAACATGTTGACTATACACACAATGTCCTGCAAGTTTGACCACATATCAGCTGTTTGCAAACAGATCTTTATTTAAAGCCTTTCTGCAGTTTGGAAAAGTGGGAGGCGGAAGCTATGAATTAACTGATCAGAGCTTGTTTTCACCATAACAAAAGCCTGGGGTATAACTCCATCTGTGCCATGCTGCTCATAAAACAGGTTTATATGATGCAAGAAAGCATTACCAGTCATGCACAATAAACTATAAAGCCGAGCATCTTTCTTTGCAAGAATATGTAGGAGATTTTTTACACTTACCCTGGATGGTCCTCTTGAAAAAGGCCTTGCAAGCCTCACATGAAGCCACACCATAGTGATAGCCAGAGGCCACGTCACCGCACACCAGACACACCCGCTTTGCCACAGTGCCCAGCATGAACTCACACTTCACTTGGCCCTCGTCATCCCCAAACCTCCTGAATGAAAGTAGAGGAGTGAGGAGAAATGCGTTCAGTTGGTTCTCGTGGCCCAACACATGAGATAAGCTAAAATCAATTTAAACACCCAACCTGGTGGTTCCACCATTATTGGCCAAGCTAGCTGTGTGACCACAGAGGCTCGGCGAGTCCAGCCCATTGTTGTGATTGAGGGCCTTGGTGAGGGGACCATAACTGGAGTTTGTATCCGATGAGGAGCTACCTGGACTGGGCTGAGCTGGGCTGACATCGCCCTGAGAGCTGGGGCTGGGGCTGGAGGGCTCCCGTTTTATTGAGGTGGGACAGGCGGGGTCCAAGCCCCTCACTGACATTCTGCCTGGTTGCCTGGACAAGACAGGGAACAGAACAAATGAAGACCATTCTTAACATACCAGTGGAAGCTTGCATTCATACGCATGAACGTCATATTAATCTTGGATTGTAATTGCATATTTGAACCATCCATTTTCCAGGGTCCAAAAAAAATACAGCAAAAAACAATTTCAATGGCTTTTTTAAAGAAAGATTAACAAGCTTGAACTTACTGAAGATTTTTGAAAATCCAAACAGAGTGAATATATATATACAAATAGGCTCAGACTTATGCAGATATATGTACAGACTCATTCAATAAATTAAAAGATTACATAATTTGTTTTTATCTCAGTAGCTCAAACAATTAACAGAAATATATTGCATAGCTTAATTAATAAGACTTATATGTTTAAGTCTTTATTTAAATTAATTATGATGGTTTAATCACTTACAGCTATGAAAACGCAACATTTAAGGTACTTTCAATCAGTCTAGATAGATAGATAGATAGATAGATAGATAGATAGATAGATAGATAGATAGAATTCACATACAAATGAATTTAGCTCTGAATTACGATGCCTCCCAGGCGAGTCTTTTCTGAGGTTTTTCCTCTTTATGACAACAACCCTAAATGCTTTAACTGCTTAAAGCACTTAGTTAAGTTTGCACATCCTTTCATTGGTCTGTCAAACCACCCTTCCCTGTGTTGTCTGAACCAGCCGTTTGGGATCGACCACATATGCAAAGCTGCAGTGCATTACACTACTTTGTTTTTAAAGGAGGTGATTACTTAAGCAAACTCAGGGAAATAGAAAAGCCAGGAATAATCTACTCTGTTTCCTGCCACTTATTTTTGTTTTGTTTTAATATTTGTATTGAGTGTTATGGCACACTCAATACAAATATTGAGTGTGTCTCAGCAACGCTTTACCTGTCCAACATATCATAACCGAAACAAGTTAAGAGCTTGTTGTAATAGTCATTGTAGTAGGAAATGCAGTAGAATGTTAAAAACTAAAATAGTCTATAAAAAATATAGCTTTTTCTTATCAAAGCGAAGGAGGTCAAATCCTGAGAAATCTGGGACTGTTTTGATGTTCATTTATAGAATAAAAACAGAATGTCCTACTTTTTTGGTTCAAAAATCCATTAAGACAACATGGTCTTTGTTGTTCTTCTGTTTTGATAAACAGATACTTTCATTCAATATGACAACAACCTTAGCTTTTTGAGAAATATCTTGTGTGCATTAAAGTGTTTGGCCATAAGGCCAAGTAGCATATTTGAAATAAAACAGGGGAAGTTTGCAAGCCCAAGAGTACCATACCTACTGTGATATAAGAGACTGGCAGCATCATGTTGTGGGAGCGTTTTGATGCTGGAGGAACTGGCGTACTTTACAAAAGATCATGAAGAGAGGACATTATGTGGAAATATTGAAGCAACATCCTGAGACAGCAAGTTAAAGTTTGGGGTTGAATGGGTCTTTTGACAAGCTAATCATGCTGACAAATTAGCTAGAAAAGTTACTAAATGACAGCAAAGTCAATGATACGAGGTGGCTTTGTACACCAAGTCATGTCCCATATTCTTTTATCTATTTTTTGTAAAAAATAAATAAATAAATAAATAAAAATATATATATATATATATCAATAAAGGTTTGTGGGGTCTCTATTTGATTTTTTTTAACTACTTTTAGTGTAATACAGGGTATTAAACATTTCCATATACTAATTATTCTTTTAGTATTTCATTAGTGTTTGAAGGACTCCAAGCCAAAGACAATAATTTAAATAAAAAGCTCTATAAGAGCTTCCAGAAACAGAATTTGCTCTTTAAATTTCTAAAAGATAAAGAAACAGCACACACACATAATACAACAATTGCCATTATTTCTACCGTAATATCTAAATAGTAAGAGATGACCTGCATGTTAAATCATGTGTCACCAACCTATTAATAAGTAAAGAAGTGACCACAACAGACTCTCTGTCACCAAGCTGAGGAGGAAACCAGCTGACGTGTACAGTGGGCCCGCAGGCATGTGCCCTGCTCTCACACATCCTGAAAACACACACATACTCCGATGATGGCATCAGACTTTTGTGCCTGGCTGTAAAAATAAGGAGCTTAGCCCGTCTCCCCTCTTCTCTTCACATGAAGATTCCTGCAATCGCTTCACACGTTGCAGCCCCTGTGCGCACACATGTCTTCATAAACACCCTGACACATACTTGCACACAACTGTTTGTCGCCAGGCCAACTCTAAAAAGAGACTGCAAGCTTGCTTTTGTCTCGCATAAACACACATACACACAATATGTACACTTCTCAGTCTCCACTCTCTGCATGGCGAGGTGCATGGCCAAGTTGATGTGTTTCCTGCCATGTAAATGAGTCTTCCCATCATAAGCTATTTGGTAGGCAAAAAGGCTGGCTGTTTTAAACCACCCACTGAGCAAACCATGGTCATGCGCTACTGACCCCTCTATGAAGCCACAAAAGCAAGCGCAAAGGTGTACGATAAAAAACACACCTATTTAAGATAAAACAATGAACAATCAAATATTTAGAGGAAAACAGAATAATAACAGAAGAGTAATCACTGTAATCATTTAACAAAGATTGGATATTTAAAAAACTCCCAGTAGCCAAGAAGCTGACCTTTTCTGAATATGTCAGATATGTTTGTGTACTAATTATGACACATAAATTCTCACAGTAGGATAAAAAGACAACATTTTTGCAGCATGTGCACAAAAATGACACTGTAATGTTTGTCTATTGATATTTTGATGTGCAGACCAGAGTGTGAACACAGAATAGACATCAACTAAATTTCTTAACAGTTTGAGTATTAGACGTCCACTCTGCTGAGCACAGCAAGCTGGTTGATTAGTCAGGCTATCTGCTGAAACAGCCACACTGTAGTCAGCTGCTTAACAAACATCCCACTATCTGTGAAACTGGGACTAACTGTGTTTTATGCTAACATAGAAAGAATGTACCTGCTTTGAATTAAACATAAGTAGCTAAGGTGAACAAAATGTGATACATTCCACCAATTTATTCTCATTTACCTTTTTCTAGTACTACTGAGTAGGTAGGGTTCATTAATTTAATTTGGGCAACCTGCCAGGTAAGAAATATTTTTTTATTGGGAAGGTTTGATCAACTGTTCTCCAAACTGTGCCTTGGTAACTTGTGCCCAGGCTTCCAGTTACAAGACTCTCATCCTATTTGCTCCATCAATCCTCCCTTACCATTTCCAATCTCATTTAAAGACCATAAAAACAGCACAGAAATGAGGAATCTGTTGTCATCTGTCCATCATAGGTGTTCATGCTGCTTTGCAAAGCCTGACAGATGCATACTTTTAGCTCTCTTGTTGGAATGCATCCCAGTGATTTGAGTCAATGCTTTGCTTTCATAATGAAATGCTTGATCACTTTGGTAAATTACTAATTTACAACACAGTTCAAACCGAATAAATCGGTGTGTGTGTCTCAATGGCCATTCTGAGTTAGCTCTTTTGTGCCCAAGGATCTAAAACAACACTAACTGCACCTTGGGAACAAAGGATAAAATGCAGCGTGAAATGAAAAGAGATGCAGGCAGGAAGAGGGAGTGGGAAAAAGCTGGACAGAAAGAGAGGGAGAGTCCTGTGGCTCATTAACCTGGGAGGGATGGGGAGTTGAGAAAAAAAAAGAGAGGGCAACACTTTCTGGCTAAGCAGAGCCATAATACAGACAATGGCCCACTGCAGAAGAATAAAGGAGTTGGAGGGAAGAAAAAGATAAAAGAAGAGTTAAGTTACCAAGCTAAATTAAGAGAAGATTACCAAAAGCAAGTAATAAAAAAAAAGAAGCCAAATCCAGCTCTATCCCGGGGCGTGTCGCCTATCCGTTCAGCTCAATCTTACACGGCCGCAGAGAGGTGATTTAGGTCACCGGGGTCTCAGTGGTGCTTTTTTTTTTTCTACTAATGATCGAGAGATGAGCAGGGATCAGTGACACCCTCAGCCAACTAAGAGCCTTACACAGGCTTTGGATGAATCCACGAGATGAAGCACTTGAGGCTGGATCCTGAGACCCGCGGGTTCTGGAGAGAGATGGACGCAGGAGGAGGGGGGTGATCTGCAGCTGTCATTGCCCTTCTTCCGGTTCCTTTATCTGATTGCTTGTGTCACATGCAATCAGACAACCTGTGCGTCCACATGTCTTCCCATCTCCCTCTGTCTATCTTCTAATTGTCTTTTCTTCTCCGCTGCCGGCGGAAGGTTAATTTCAATCGTGAAACGCTCGCTGCTGAAATGTGCTGGGCGATTATGCCACAACTGATAAAAGCCGAACAGTGATGATAATAGATTTGGCTTTTTTTTTTTCTCGCTCTTCTTCTTAAATGATTACAGAAAATATGGACAATCAGAAAGCAATTCTGTGGTGAGTAATTTAACACCTGCTTTGAACAGCTTTTTCCGAACTCCATTTTTGTGGTAAAATATTCTGCGGGGGGAAAAAAACTGGATTGAACAGAAACATTGAGTTGATTATATTTTAGAAGCAATCAATAAAATTTAGCTTAAGCTGCATACTGCATGAAATCTCAATTGAAATGCAAGTGTTTGTAATCACAAACGCTTTTACATTTCAAGTGTCATTATAATATGTATTTTGGCAGTTTCCATTTCATTCACACTTGATACAGATTTTAGTGACCGAAATGTTAAGGATAGTGTTAGTAACATTGTGAGAGAGACTAAAATGGGAAAATCTTTCTTTAAATTACAGAAAACAATTCAAATAAATTAAGGAAATATTCTTGTGCTGCTATTTGTATAACTTTCCTAACCTTATTAGAGCTTTAATATGTAGTTAATTAGCTTAAACACAGTTTTTTAAAATAACATTTTATACACCAAATAGAAAATCAGGTTGTATGAGGCTCACATCTGAATATGATTAGGGGACCTTTCAAAAGTTTTGCTTATTCCAGCTCAACTAATTGTCCCTTTACAATAACCTCACATGCCTTATGTACCTCTTTTTTATGAATATTATGGTTTATAGTTGAAAAAAAAAAAAAGTACAAAAAAGTGTATCACCTTGCTGAATGACTATATTTGTGTTGCTTATAATACAATTACAAAGCAGTATAACATGTTTTAAAATGATAATAAAAATATTAAAACATGTTTTTGTTTGTTTGGCTAATGGAAACGTTTTGTCGTTTAGAGTTCATTAAACACTGCCTAAGCAGAGAATGACCACATCCAACTAAAACTGTATCTTTGGTTTACTTGGTTTGGTTTATGTGACTTTGGATAAGCAGTAGATAATGGATGAATGCATGGATTCTGATTTTGACTGATTGTTTTTTAACATAAGGATTTTGACACATAACAGACAAAAATGAAAGGCAGGTGCTTTGTCAGAGGAAGTAGCTTTGAATTTCAAATAAAGTTAATCGATTACAAGATTTTCACCATTTACACATCGAGACTGATTGAAGCTGATTAGGGAAAACTGACAGAGCCTCGATCTCTGGGTGTTTGTTGAATCTCTATTATCAACAGCATTGCACACTTTCTGTTACTCCTACATTTGTAAACTTCTCTTTGGTGACATTTGTATTTCTGCTGGGGTGGAGGCCCTGGGCAGCTGCTTAGTTTTCACATGCCTTGGTCTGGCTGTGGACACTTCCCAATCATTATCATGTCTTTAGTAGAAGACATGCAATTTTATCGGATTGTTACTAAGCTCAAGAATGTGCAGCAAAGTGATCAAAGCCAATCAAGAGGAAATTGACCAACTTCAATCTTTGGCAATTTAATTGATGCATTTCTAGTACTATCAAAAGTGTGCTCTTTGTATAGTTGTTGCAAATTAATTACTCCTACATTTGTAAAGTTAACTTTAAGTGACTATTCTGCCATTCTTGAGCTACACCTGCTAGTGGGGCACTCTACACAATTTTTTGTTTGCCTATACCTTGGTCCATCTCTGCAGACAAGGCAGAGTTTTCATCCGAGTAATACCTGTCGATGTATGCATCTAGGGATCATACTGAAGGCATTATGCCAAATTTTGCCAACATGGATAGCAAATACTTGTATTCATATCTATTAGAGCAATATTCAGATTAGAAAATGTCATATTATGCCAATCCAAATACATTTTTGGCAGTGCATGTTTTGTTAACTACAGGCCATTTTGAAGATACTTTCCAATTAAGAAATATTACTTCATAGCTAATTAAATTAAGCAAGTGTGGAAAAAGCTAAATATGATTACGGTGGCTAAAATTTGAGTAACTGGATTTACCGCAAATACTCTCAATCACTACAAAAGAGATTGTCAGAGATGTATTATGAATTAAATTACCTCATACAAGAGACATACGTCACCTGACAAACAGGTAACTTTTAAACAAATAAAAATCTTTTAAATTAATTAAAATATATTAATATTCACTTGACCTATTCAAGCTTTTCAGCTCCAACCCGAGACTTTAAAGCTCAAAGGGATAACATTATAATGAAAATGTACTTACTCTGTGTCAGAGTGGTAGCTGAAACACTCAGGGAGGTACAGGTCGACTAAATCCATGTGCGCTCTGCTACCATACCCCGAATACAATAATAAATTAGAAATGCTTTGTTTTCTTCTTCTCTGTCTGTATTAGCACCTTTCACAGCCTAAGTTACACCTGCCCTTCAACTGTTTGTAAATTACAGTTTTCCTGCTGGGGAACTTTCTGTCTCCAACTACTGCCCTCTCCTCTGCCGTGTCTCCCTCTCAGCTCCGCTCATGGTCCGCCTGTCTTCCTGTCACTCTCACTTCTCACTTAAGCTGCTCCCCGCCGCCTTTGTAGTCTGGACGGACAGTTGAGACTGAAAGCCGCGAGCTGCCTGTGACCGAAGAGGCCACTCCAACGCGCAAGCTGATTGGCTGCACTCTAAGCCAATCAGCTGCGCTCATAGCCACTCGGGCAGGTGGATGTGAGTAACTTGCTGTACCTATTTAACAGGTTTAAACTGTCAGCGTGGGATCGTAGATTACGACTTATCAGGCACACAAATAAATCCAGTTCACTAATTTATTTTAATTAGAAGATTTTCCATCAACTGCAAAGCTAAAAATATCTATACACACAATTCACAGCTGATATTTTCACAGTTTATTAATGATATGTTTTAAGGGGGCAGTATTATGTACTTCCCAGTCACACTGTGCCACTTTATAGAAGTTTGCTTAGCAATTCTTTACTTTAGAACAGGGGTGCTCAAGTTCAGTCCTCGAGAGCTACCGTCCTGCAACTTTTAGATGCAGCCTTACTCCAACAGACGGGGATCAGCTCTGAACAGGCCTGGTAACGAGCCATTCATTTGATTCAGGTGTGTTGGA
>CAEFZY010066823.1:0-34591 GCA_903066815.1 Brachyrhaphis roseni
TATATATATATATATATATCCTTGTCCTTACTGTATATGTTTATCTTAATTTCTTTTTTAATGTTTTTTTTATCTCTGTGTGAAGCTCCATACCTCTATGTTGATGTTACACCTGAATTTTCTGACAATAATGGATATTTCTGTCTCTATTCTATCTTTATGTTTTGTGTTTAGTCATGTTGAAGAATCCTGCTAGCAAGTAGAAAAATAATTTTGATTGAGAAATTATTTTCTGTACGGAAATGAAACAAGCATCAATCAAAAGATAATTAGACACTGTACAAGGAGTGTCATCTCTGTTTTATTTATATTTGACCAAAAACAAAAGTATCAGGAACTTCAGCAGTGCAGAAATTAAACTCCTGTTACAATTGGTAACAAGCTTTTTGCAGGCCTCCTTCCCATCACCTTAATTTTAACCGCCTCCGCAGATTGTCTTTCATTTTCAACTCAACACTGACGTGTCTGAAGAAACATGCCAGTGAAATTAAAAGGTTATTTTAAATCTAAATCTCCAAGGGTTTTTAGCCAAACTGTAGATTTATATACATGTAGCTGACTGCAGAGTTTCTCTTGACGGCTTGTAGGTCACAATGTTACTCTTTTATATTTCTGAGACTTAAAGATTTAAAAATTTTATATTTCAGGACAATTTTAAACTAAATCTGAGCAAGTTGTGCAAGAACATATAATTTTGTTTTGTTTGTTAGAAATCCAGCTAATCTTCTCCAAACTCAATAATTCCCAACATGCTGCAAACTTGTTTTAAATTTAACTGAACTCTTGTGTACCCAATCAACCCCAACATCTCCTAGATTTAAGAAACGTACTTGTCTTACCCGTCTTGATGACTGACCAACGTTGAACAGGGAGCACAAGCTTGCATCGACTGGTTGAGCTCCCTCCTCCCCAGAAAAAACAAAAAAAACAGCAGAACCAACAAGAAAACTGCAAAATCAGAGCATAGATTCAATTTGCTGCTATCGTTTTCAACGTCTACTCCACAAAGGAAGTGTTTTACTCACAGAGCCTGCAGACTTACTGGGTGATTTAGCTGGGGAGGGTTGCAGCTATGATCAGAATGCTATCCAGCAGGTTCCTCAGGAGCCAGAACCGCAACTCAATCAAAACATTCCTGGTTCAAACTGGCAGAAAGGTTTGCACAGTTTAACAACCGCTCTGCTTAGATTTCAGCTGAATTAGAACGTCAGATTCACGGAAACTGCTTTAAACAAATTCTGAAGTTCCATTTATTTTTTTTGTCTCTTTGTTTGAAGAACCAAAGAGGATTGAATGTTCTGGTTCTTTTCCGGCTGGGTTGAAAACAGAACATTGCAGCAAACTTCACATCCCTTTGATTTTCTCCCAACAAAGTTTCATGTAATTTACTGGGATTTTATGAGGCTCGGGGTTGACCATCACAAAGCAAAGCACATCTGTAAAGTGGAAAGATTTTAGAAACAAAAATAATTAATATAACCTTGTATTGACATCATCTCTAATCATCATTTTTCACACCATGAATACTGAGCTGGTTTTTAGTTTGAACTGCAGCCTTTCCCAAAAATACAACTTAAATGTATGTTTAAGTTCTTTATACAGGCGGTAAATAAGGCAACACCAATCATACATAATTTAAAATGCTTTACAGGAAAAATACAGGAGCTGAGAAACCTTCAAAAACTAAAACTTACTTTAGTCGACTCTGATCTAACTAAATTAGTATAATTGGGAGAAATTAGCTGTATTAGGTTTTATTGTTTTATTTAGGAATATATGAGTAGAGGACGTAAACATAAATACAAACAGATATTTAACATTTTTATTTAGAAATTCTAAAAATGTAACAATTTCACAAATACTTCTGAAATGCAATTCAAGTCTATGATGGCTGAAGTTTTTTCCCACCTTTCTAAAGAGGTAGAAACTAATCTGAAACTGAAACGGAACAGTAAGTAAAAGTACATGTCTGTTCAGAATCAGAATTTTTTTTATCTGAAAACTGAAAAAAAACCCCATCCAATTTAAGGTTTAGTTTCTAAAGATTAAAACAAATAAAGATTCCTTCTTAGTCAGTATTAGTATTTCAAAGTTGTATCTTTGCCATGATTTTTATTTATCTATTTTTTTTAAAGATGAAGAACTCCAAGTCAAGCAGAAGATGATCATGATCACATTTTTATTTCAGCAATAAATTACACAGGATACATCTTACGAAAATAATCTTGCTTCAATTAAATTTTGGTATGCATTCATATTAAATTACCCAAATTTATCTTGCTACCAAAAATTAAAAATACAGATAAAAAAGATCTCTGATTCTCACAAGCTTATTAGTTCTCAGTAAATAAAATCAAATTAAAATAAATAGTTTATTTAAAAAATTAAAATCAAGCACAGTTTACAGAATTGTCTTTAGTGGAAACATACAGAGATAAAGAACAAATGAGCAGCAGATTCTGTAATATATATAATAATAGATGTAACAATATATAAAAATGTTTCTCTTGTTTTGAAATCCTTGAAAGTTCATTGCAGATTTTATACCTGTAGTATTGCCAACCTAACCTAAAAGATTTTCAGTTTCTATGAAATTAATTAATTAAACCTAGTTCTCTTCAGTGTATACTTCTCATATGTGACAATACTTTAAGGTGAAATGTTCATAATAGTAAAAGAAAATCCTGAGTAACACTTCAGAAATGTGCTTTTTGTGATTTCTCTCTCTGCTCATTATAAAAAAATTACTTGTACTCAAATTTGTGATTGATGAATCTTGTCTTCCTGATTCAGAAGCTCACTTCTGCCACCTAGCGGTGTGAATGTTTTGGAGATTACGTGGAGTCAGTGCCTTGGTGGAGGAGGTGTTGTCAGAGTGAACTGAGTCAGATTTTACAAAATTGTCCTTTTTGTTACGAACGTCCATTGTTACAGAGCGGCTAAAGTCTGAATGCAGGAAAAAAAGAAAAATAATTATTCACACTGAAAACTTGTGATTGTTGTGGGATTCAAATGCAGAATAGAAGGAAATACCTGAGGTCTCATTGACCCTGAAACGTCCACAGCACAAATAAGTTTTCCACTGTTTCCTCACATTTTCCTTCATCAAGCAATGGAACACAAAAACAAAAAATCCTGGACAAAAACAACAAAATACCTTGTTATTACACATACTGATAAAAATAATCGTGCAGTAAAATCCAACAAACGTATATTTACCTTGAAAAGAGTTGCAGATTGCAAATAGGTACATCATAGCCACTCGTCCTGGTCCGAATGAGAAGAAGCCCATCGACCAGGTGAGGCCCAGCAGGACAGTGAGGCCGGCGACTGCTCTGAAGTCCTGCAGCGCGCTGCGGCTCTTAGCTAGCGGTTTGTTGGCCCTCATTTTTTTGATCTGGATCAGAACCACGATGAACACGCCCATGTTGCACAAGAAGATGAGGAGAATAAATCCCACCACTGTGACGTAGTAGAAAAAGTTATTCTGAATCCAACAGCTGTGGGAGTGAAGGTGGAGAGAGAAAAAGTCATTTGGAGTTTTCCGTAGTTAAAGAAATAGCCACATCATGCAATGTTTGTGTTAGCTCCTTACTGCAGGTCTTACAATTGATCAGTGGACTCAAGCGCCACTCCTGCTTGTTCAGGTACAGAGCTTCCATAAGCGTCTTTATCTATAGCGAGCACAAGGCTGACTATCACCAAAGGAAAACCTGTAGAAGCACAAAAGATTCAAATTATGATGCTCTTGCAAGCAGAGTCTTAAAATGAGACCAAAAAAAAGAAATAAGAATATTTTAAAGGGAGGTTATGTATTTTTCAGGCAGTTTTCTAACATAGATTAGAAGAATTAGATTTGAATTCGCAATTTGATGCCTTGAAATTAGCCTCTATCTGGTGCGTTCACACAGCACGCGTTTCACGTGTCAAAAACGCATCTGAAGCTTCAAGTAGACTCGTGTGCACTTTGACATTTTGCTCTAGATGCACATCAGACGCGTCAAAATCGCTTTAGGCGGGCATTAAGAGGAGGCTCCTTGGCATGCGTGTCCCTCAAACTATTTTGTCTAAATAAATGCAACATTTATTTAACATTTATTTAACGTGATTCATAACATTATAATACAATGTAAATCTAAAAAAAGTCACTTTTATTTAATATTCCCCCCTTTAAAACTAGTTTTAAAGGGGGGAAAATGATCCTCTCACACAAATCTACACAGACTTGAATTGCATGATTTCTTACAATAACAATTTCTGATTGATTTGGGTATTTTAAGAAATAGAACCGAAACATAACAAAATCTGAAACATAAATACTAGTCCAAGAATAAACCCAAACACCAGAACAAATCTCTCACTAAAAGTGTATTTGTTAGGAAACTGAAAGAGAGTAAACTAGAACTTCCTGACATGGTTGTTCAGCAAAGTCCACTCTGCAAAATGTTATTGAAAGTTTAAATTAAGTGTTTTCTTACCCCATCCAACAGCGCAGAATTTCAGTAAATAGGCAGGCACATAGGTGTTGAAAACCTTCACCAGTGCGAAGTACATGTGAAAGGCCTCCACGCCCATCCAGGTGCAGGAAGCCAAGAGGAAATAGTGGAGGAAAGCAGCTGTTGTGATGCACAATGCGTAGTTGGAGAAGGATGAGAGCCAAGAGTCGATAAGAAAGAGCATGGTCAAACCAAGCAGTGCAGCAGACAAGTTGATGAGTATTTTAGATGGATAGTCCTGACGCAACTTCCTGCAGGAGAAAAAAACCCCGTTTTCTATAAAATTCAGATATGGGTGAATTTGTTAGCCAATGTGAACAATGTGCAAAAAGTTTCCTTTTGTTTTTATCGTAATAAAAAAACAACCTATAATTTAAATAGTTTAGTGAGGAAAAACCATGAAGAAATAAAGTTTTAAACAAACCTATCAATAGCATAATTATTAACAAGATCAAGCTTTTATATATTTATTTATTTATACCACTTTAATCTGATGAGAGTATCTGAGAAGAAAAGTAAACCATGCCTTTCTGTTTCTAGGGGGAATAAATAAGACGTGACACAAAATTAATTTCTTTTAGCTGCTAGCAAACAGGAAAGGTAAAGATCTCAATAGCTCAGTTATAGACCTATAACAACTAGTTCTGTTTTATGGTAACCATTTTTCTAGAACAATCATTAAAAGCTGTACAAGTTAACCGCTATTTAGGAGGACTGAAAGAAAAGTACAAAAATGTCAAGTCCGCTAAGCTGTGGTAGAATTTTAAAGGTGAAAAATTAAGCTTCCTTTAACAGGTTAGAAAATACAAACATATTCATTACATTTTTTGCACAATCTTTCTTAGAAAATGCGATTTTAGTCTGATGAGTTCTGTCTAATTGTAGCTCCTTTCAGATTGAGCTTTTTTAGAGCATCTTGTCACTTTAAATCCAAATAAACTGCTGCTGGCCTCACACAAAAGTAAAAGTTGATGTCACAAAATGTGTTGGTAGTTACAGTACTTACTCAAAAATAAGGTAGGTGAGCAAAGTGATTCCTAGAAAGATGGAGGAAACACCACAACCAAGGTAAGAAATCACTGTGAGAATCCGGACATCTTCAGGGTCCAGTGGGTCTCGGCTTACATCCTGAAAGAAACAAACAGAACGAAAAGTTTGATTTCATTCACCACACATTAAATCACACTTTAACAAAATCATTTGTATTTCTAAACGTAGTGATAGGCATTGTTGCCAAACACTTTAATTTGATTTCTTCAGACCATATTACATTAAATATTAAACATTCTTAAAGTTATTTCTTTATTTCCATTGATTTCTTTAGATTTTTCCATGATATTACACAAGGAAGCTATGAGTTTGAAGTGTTGCCTTAAAGTGCGCTACATTGATCTGACTCCTGTGTTATTAAGGCAAATGCTGATTTAATGCTTGAGGATAATGTCCTGATCACAATAAATGTTTTTCAGCAGAATTCATTGTGATGTTTAATGAAATTCATTATCAGATCAGAAATTTTGTTCATGCAATTTGAAACAAGAATTTAAATTATTCCAAAGTAAAACAAGTAGTTATTTTAATTTGATATTGTGAGTAAAATAAAAGAGAAATGTGTGCTCTTTAACTAGATGAGGACATTTTTCTCTGGCATATTGTGAAATAATTATTTGGTTTAAACTGCAGCATTAAGTTAAAATTCAATTTTAATGAGATTAATGAGCTTAAAAAAACAATGTTTAGACATTTGTTTTCTGTTAAATCAACTTCGTGAACTTTAATTTCTGAGTTAAAACAAAAACAATTTTCTTGTTGACTTAAATTACATTTTCAAGGCAGCAGGTGGACTTTCATTTTCAAGATAAACCACCTTGAAATGTTTTACAGTGTTGGGCCTTCACATTGCTTAAAGGAATAGCAATCTTTGTCTTAGTCTATGCAAACTTTTAAACATAAAGAAGTAAAATAAAGATGAATATCATCTGTATTCTCTATTGTTTTCATAGTTTGGGTGCAGGAGGTTTTTTTGTAGGGTTTATTTATAAAAGCTCAGTAATGTCTCACCAGCAGGACACCAAAATGTGTGAGGTGATCACACAGACAGCTGGTCTGATGAGGGAAAATGATCCGGGTTTCACAGCCGCTGCTGCTCCAACCACCAAGGCTACCTGGAAGTACACACACACACACACACACACACACACACACGCCAACATCCTCTTTATCAAACCTTCTTATCAACTCAGTAAAAAATCTTTATGAATCCCAGTTGTTCCCTAACAAGGCTCGATTACAGTAAATCCAACTGTACACACAGAAGATAATAAGCAAATATCAACTCACTGTACTTTTGGAAATCCCAGAACACACACTTTGACTGTAAACGGAGGGAAATGTTGGTCATGTCAGAGCAAACAGAGAAAATCTTTGATATAGTTGACAAACGAAAAAGTAATGTTTATACCCGTCTTGTTTCTTCATGCTTGAAGGTCACCACCACTCGTTCCTTCAGGTTGATAACTTGGCTGTTATTGACGCAGGCAGAAACTACAAAGGAGTTTAACGTCCAATTTCCATCAGTTTCATTGATTAAGTAGGGGTCCTGTTAATGAAAAACACAACACTGGTTACTACAGTAATCAGTAGAAAATATCCTTCACCAATATATTTTTTTGCAATACGTAAATTTAATATAGTAAGATAAACATTTTACTTAAGTCTAAATGTTTTTTATGTTTCATACACAATTTCTCTTTTTTCTTCTTAACGATACTGAGACTTTTCTCATGTTCGCGTGGGTAGCACAGACTGAAATAAGAAGAGATTTCCGTCTCTGTCCAAAGATAGCAAAAGCTGTGTCACTTGTTTATTAGATCTGTTAGCCGGAGATGTAAAACGAAAAGGTTGCTCAGCAACTTCAGAAAGTCAATACACTTCACTAAAAAAAGCACCTTAGACTTTAAGAAAAAGCCCTGCGAAGGAGCTTAAATGTCTCTGAAGTGTCTTGACTTTAATGTGATTTTAGTAATTTTTACCAGAATTATGGTCTCATAATTCTGGAAAAAATTATGAGACCACTTAAAATGATCAGTCTCTCTCTTTTTATAAGTATATGTTTGAGTAAAATCAACATTATTCTTTTATTCTATGAACTACTGACAACATGTCTGAAATTCCAAGCAAAAATTTTGCATTTATTTGCAGAAAATGAGAGATGGTCAAAATAAGGAAAAAATTGCAATGCTTTCAGACCTCAAATAATGCAAAGGAAACAATTTTATTTAGAAACAACAATACTAATGTTTTAACTCAGGAAGAGTTCAGAAATCAATATTAGGTGGAATAACCACAAGGACTTTAATGGGGTTCAGTGCAGTGGGTTCTTCATTTTTCCCAGAGCTGTATACATGGTTTGCTGATTTATAACTTCTTTTAAATAAGAGAATCAAAATAGGTAATAAATTACCTGAAAGAGGTTGGGCGTTCCATAATAATGAAATTGCACTCGTGTTGTGTTTCTGACTCCAGGTGGGAAAAAATTCTTGATCTCAGCGGGCAGGGAAATAGTCGCGTTTGTTCCTGCAAGTGGTTTGCTGACAAAGCTCTGGTTGACAAATATCTAGAAAATAAAAGGAAGAAAGACCATTAAAACCATTTTAGCTGGAATTTTCTTATCTCCACTGACAGCTTAGAAAACCTGTTTTGTTGTGCACCGGTGCTTGTATAAAGAGTGTAAAATGTTGCTCTACTGAGTCAGAAAAGAGTAGGTAACTTTTTTGTTGTTATGCCTTTTAACATCTTTGACCTCTAGGGGTTTCCTCTTCTCTTCATTTGTTTCAGATCTGCCTTGCTACCACAGCTGAGATGTGTTGCAGCTTGTCAGCCACTCCATAAAGAGCGTCATCTCAAAGTGTCACGCCTCTTCTTCCCCTGGGTTTGAACTGCAGTGAACTAGCTGTCATAAACTTATACAGCTTGGTGTTATTCCTTAAATCACACCTGCCTTTTAAACGAATATGTACACTTAAAAGGCAGAAGTGTATTGGTTCACGCTGGAAGCCGATATCAGTTATCTGGCGTTGTGGTTAAAGTCTCCTTCACTCCTGTTTTGTGGTTAGAAAACACAAAACAGGAGTTTTGTTTTAGTCACACCTGCCAAATTATGTTGTTGTTAAGGGGTTTGTAACAATACTTCATTTATTTTATTTTTCTACATTTAATGATTACCTGACCTTCTATGGATGAAGGTTAAATGTGTGCACACATGCTGATAAAAATATTGGCTGAATTAATCTAAAATTTAGTTGATCTTCCTTCCTGTTTGAGCCATGTCAAACATTCATCATGCTGATGTGAGTTAATCTTCATTGCTGCAGACAGAATATTTGCGTGACGCATCATGAGATCAAACAGTGTTATTTTTTGCATTTCTATGAGTAGATAAAATTCTTGGCATGCAGGCACATACAGCTCTGGAAAAAAATTAAAAGACCACTTAAAATTATCAGTCTCTCTGATTTTACTTTTTATAGGTTTATGTTTGAGTAAAATAAACATTGTTCTTTTATTCTATGAACTACTGACAACATGTCTCTGAAATTCATAGCAAATTTTTTTCATCTATTTGCAGAAAATGAGAAGTGGTCAAAATAATGAAAAAGACCTCAAATAATGCAAAGAAAACACGTTCATATTAATTTAGAAACAAGAATACAAATGTTTCAGGAAGAGTTCAGAAATCAATATTTGGTGGAATAACCAGGAGGTTTTCAATGGGGTTCAGTGCAGTGGTCTCTTCATTTTTTCAAGAGCTGTAGATCATTGAAGTGTATTGAGTGACAGTCTTATTACAATCATACCAGCTTACCTCAGGGTTCATTGTAAATGACAGAGACACACCAAAGGTGAGGCCACTGAACTCATCTGGATCGACATTAATCATGGAAAGGGCAAGCGCAGGAGATTTGATATTTGTAGATTCCCCTTGAAATTCCATACTGTTCCCCATCTGGTCTGTAAGATCAAGGATACTTTCCCAAAGAACGAAGAAGGGAAAAAAATTAAAAAGTCACAGAAAAGTAATATAGAAAATTGAACATTACACTTTCTCCTTACGTGTCAGCGACTGGTGTGACGTCAGTTTCAGAAAGCAGGATGTTGGCCACGATGTTGACAATGTCAGTGCCAACCATAGGTTCAATGATGCTTACATCAACCACTTCACTTAGCTTCTCCATCACCAATCGCAGCTCAGAGGAAGACAGCTGGGAGTTATTTCTGAACTGAACATCTATGAGGTCCTGAATTATGTCCACAACCTCTGCTGCATTATCTAAAAATCATTTGTATTTGTGTTATTTATGACCATGTTGTTTTATGACCATGTTGTTTTACCTACAGGAATAAATGAAAGTGTGTGTGGCTGATTCTCTTACCAGGTGTGACTGTAATGTTGCTGATGTCTGATATTGTTGCAAACTTGTCACAGTTTGTCATATTAGGATGATCCCAGCTGGTCGTATCAGTTTCAATGTCTAGTTTACTAAAAAAAAGGAAGACAATTTGCTATTTGTTTTGCATTTTTACATGTTTTGACTGAAGGTTGTAAAGAATAGCAGCATTAATAATAATAAAACTGTCCTCTGCTGATTATGAGCTCAATAGGCATCTAATGTTTATTGACAGACCATAAAAATCATCATTACACAGTAATATCGTTAAATAGTGCATGACACTGGAGCCTTTAATTACAGTAATGATTCATGCTCTTTAAAATGATTTCCTGTTCAAGCTTCAGGATGGCAGAGATGGAGCTGTAATGGCTGAGGGAATAGTTTGGATCATGCTGCTCTTTTATTAACAGATTGCTATGGTATTTGCTGTAGGGTCTCAGTTTAAAGATAGCAAATGCAAAATATTATCAGCTTTTGTACACGAGTGCAAAATAAATATTTGTAATGACTGAAACCCTGATCACAGCTTAGTCAATAATATATTGTATAAAATGATAAAACACATGCTTTCCATTCTAGGAAAAAAGCATTTTGCAGAGCATGTCAACATCTTATTATGATGTTTTATTTGCATCAAAATACTGGTACAAATCAGATTAAGCAATGATTTTCCCCTGCATACCAAGACTGGCCACTTCTTACCAAAGTCTGTAGGCTCGATTCGATACTGGTTTCCTGCATCCCACCTCTGCAGTGACTTGTGGAAATGTTTCTGGCCAAATGTATCGCCCATACAATGATGAGGTATCTTCTGCTGAACAGCTTTTTGGCTCTAAAAGAGAAGAAATAAAAAGATTAGACTACAGGAAGCCAGCATGTCACTTTCAAATAAAATCAATTAGATTCTTTTAACATAAAAAAATTACATTTTGTAAAATTACAGTCTGAAACTACATTGTTTTATGTGTTTTCATATATAATAGAAATAAAATGCATTCAATTTTGCTACTATAATGTCATAAAAATAAACTTGAAATGGTATGATACTATTGCAAAATACTGTTTATTTTAGAAACACAGCTTACCTATGTGTTTGATTAATATATCTGTTGTCTGAATTGTGAAAGAGATGCCTTCATATTCTGGTGTCAAGACAAAATGAATGAATCGCTCAACGTCAGCCACATTGTTCTTGTGATACTCTTGAACATGGAAGGTGCAGTTGTATCTATAGATAACATAAAGGATTAGCATGAAGGCCACATACATAAAACTAAACAATAAATCTAAAGGATAAGAATATGCTAAAAACAGCAGATTGTCTTTTATTCACATACTGATTCTGTTTGCTGATGGGAGTCTGGAAAACAAGAAAGCAGAGATTTTACTTCATTTAAATAAAACAGATTGATAAAAATGTCGATCTAAAGATGTGATTTGTCTTGTTTCTTTACTAGAATGCATACTTACCAGTAAGCCAGTGTACTCTCCCATGCTCCTGTAAAATATGTATCAGTTAGAGACAGAGCCAAATTTAAAATATTAAAATCTAGAATACTAATTGTGCACAAAGACTGAAGGAAAACCCACCTCTTATAACCTTCTTTTATGACAAGATTCACCACACTCATACTGTTATTGACCTCAAGCATTTCTTGCAGCTTTAAGAAAAAAGGGATAATGTAAATGTTTTTGCAAATATAATTTTTCTCAGTGATTATGTTAATATTCTTACCCATTCCTCAATGATGTCTGTAGGCTTTGACAGGATTCCTCTTATGAGTAAGGTCAAATTAACTCGAAAAAACTGATCTGGCACGGCTGCAAAAGGAGAAAAATGTAAGAGGTTACATTATACACTCTATGCTTACATTTTAAACAGTTTTAAAAACATCAGTTTTAAGTGGGCTACATTTCTTCAGTAAGAAAAAAAATCACATATGGGAAAATTGCTGTTTTTATTCTATATGTATTACACCATATCGGTCAGGAGAAGTGGGACGAAAATCCAGAAAACTAGGCTATGAAAAGCTTTTGGAAAAATTTCTACCATGTACAATTGCAAAAGTAAATCTACCAAATCATTACCTAGTACTAAGAACATGGAAACTTTAGATTTGGAAAAATGCTCTGCGTTCGGCAAATTCAAATTCTAAAATACTTCACTGATCCCAAAGGGAAATTAAATGTTGTTTAATTCATATTAAAAAATTCTAAATCTAAAATTCTTCAAAGAGTTATTGCAGATGGTGAAGGTTGGAACGACCTCTTGTAGTGGTTTGTACTGCAGCTAATTTGAAGAAGCCTCTGACTAAAGACAAATGAAAGACTAAAGATCCCAACCACATTGAAATGTTTGTCAGTCACTAAGAAAAAAATCTGAGATTTATTTCTACACTCTTATTTTTTCAACTGTAAATTATTTTTTTATTGGAGAACTAACCAACTGTTACTGTGCGATCTACAGGTTCTCCTGTCGTTGAAAACTTAGCAGGCCTTGGTGTTGTGGTCTCACTTAAACCTTTTTCTGTAAACAAAATTAAAACACAACTATTAAAAGTTAACAAATGTTTCTATTAAAATTTAGGGGAAAAAAATCACAACCTCACCTGAGGTGGTTAATGAAGGTGTAATAGTTGGTGGTGGTCCTGTCACATGAGGGGAAATCACTAAAAGACAGAAAATGATCCATCAAAATAACTATCAGCCACTGAAAAAGAAAAGTGATCCAAATCCTCTTGTAGCACATTATGTAGGAATATTTTTAAAAATTTGAAACATATTGATTGGAGATTAAGCTGCATAAATTTGATCATTTATGCAGCTTTTTAATATCTGGGAATTCACCCAGAAAACAATCCAACAAAGGAACATGAAAACAGAAGTCTAATGTATTGAGCGTTTACAACTACATCACTTAATCATTCAAGGCGCCAAGATGGACGTTGGAAGAGAACAGAGCGAATTAAATTGTTTTCCAAAGTTGTTTTAGGCTGTTTATTCATGGCTTCTACTTGTTCGAGTCGAACTAATTTGTCTGTGAAGGTAACACACCTGGATTGGGCTCACAGACGGTGGTATTAGCAAAAGTTGGAAGTAGCTAGCTCATTCCTCCTCCTTCCTTATATGACAGTGTGGCATTGTCTTCACGTTAATGATATTTAGTATCTATTTAATCACACTTACTTATAACGTATATGAACTTTAATCTTCTTACCTTGTAAAAAGAGTTTGCTACAAATCCGCGGTTACACCGAGGGCTGACAGTCGTTATGATTGACCGTTGCTACCCATCGCCGCCATCTTTCCTCATTAAAAGTTATGCAATAAAATGACAAGTTTGATTTCTATCCTTTTCTGCTTATGCAGCCGATCGCGCAGCACACTATGACTATCTTTAAAGTGAAATCAACTAAATAAAAGCGATTTTAGGCTACCAGGTGTCTGTTTTTAGACTGGCTTTAAAGGAGAGGTTGTTTTGTCGTCTGTCATAGCGGGCAAATTTCTGAAGAGCGTGACGTCACGTGAAAAGGGTCAATATCCAGAGTTGACATTTCAGCCACATTAAAACATTACATCATGCTGATAAAACACCAGAACTGAAAAAAGTGAAGCAGTTACTGCATGTGTTTAAATCAACATCCCCTTTGATATTAATAATCCTCCATGTGATTGCTGGGTGTGATTAGTGGAAGACATGGACTCACCAGCAGGAAGTACGGTGATGCTCTCATGGACAGCTTCTATGGTGAGGAAGTTGAAAGAGAAGTTTGTACTCAGTAAGGCCGAAATGTCCGTCTGAACTGTTTTCACGTTCGCAGCAGGATCTACGCTCACATAGACCTCACAGCCGAAACTAAAGAGGGGAAATATGAGAGCATGTAAACAGATTATGAATATAAGAATAAAGCAGCACTTTATTTGTATATTTTCTGCCAATCTCACCATTTCTTACAGACTCGGTTAGACTTTTTTGCCAAATCCTACAAAGAAGAAACAAATGGAAATCTTTACTTAAAAGTGGCATATGTTTGCAATTTGTTTAAGAAAAAGAAGCTTATTTAGCTATTTATGTTTTCATTAACATGTATTATTTAAAGGCGTACCTCGTCTAGGTGCACTTGGCATGTTGGGCTGTAGAGATCACAGATGGGTCAAATTTAAGTCTGTCAGCTTTTTATTTGTTTGTTCCTTAACACATTTCGTACGCATAATTTTAAAGAGGTTTTACTATTAAACATCTTTTTGGATTATGTATTTGGATTATGTAATCAGATAAATCTAGACCGTAGATTTATATGCCTACTACAAAATGAAACCATCATTAAATCTCCTGCAATTGACAGGTAAACCAAACCATAAAAATCTATGAAACCCCATTCTGTGTACTTTCACTACAGTAGTTGTTCCATAACTGCAGTTTGAGAAGAGAAAATGTGTTACCTTTGAGATGAAACGTAAATGTCTTGGACAGAAATGTTTTTGGGGAAAACATTCACAAGCTGAAAAACAGAAAATGATAAGATACTCAGCAAATATTACTCTTTTATTTCTGACCTGTCACAGTATTACTTGTTTTTGAATGGTGTTCAAATATGTTTGGCTTAAATTAATACATTATAGATTTCTTAAATGTTTCAAATGTTAAAACTGTTTTATTATTAGACAAAGACTACCAGAGTAAGAACAAGATCAAGTTTTTGAAGTTTATTAATTTGTTAAGGCAAAAGCTATCCAAAACCTATATGAAATCTAGTCAATCTCTTACCAAATCATGACTTTTTACTACCGTAACTACAATTTTTGAAAGCCTTTGTTTCGCTTGACTTAATCCCTCTCAAACCTGCAGAATCCAAAAATCATCTAATTAATACCCATCTAATGATATGGGTATTAGAGGCTAAAGGATTTTAAAAGTAACACAAAAATCATGCCCTGTCTTAAGGAAACAAATTTTCTAATTAATCAATATGAAAAGGTTTACAAAAATAAGTCTTTGGTACTCCAGTGAACAACAGTAAGAGTCATTATTAACAAATTGAGAAAACATGAATCATTGGTGTATTTTCCCAGGAGTGACTGGTCTGCCAAAATTACTAAAAGAGCACATAAATAACTAATTCAGGAGATTACAGAAGAAACTAGATTCTAGATAAAACATTATCTAAAGAACTGCAGGGCTAAATTGACTCAAAGGAAAGACATTGGTCATGTTTTTCACAGTAATTTATATACAAATTATCTGAATAATTTAAGGCCATCATAGGCTGTTAATAGATTATCAAAACTTCACCTCCAAATAGTTGGCCAATCATTTGCTGGTCACCCATCTAATGACATGATGGGTCAATAGATGTCCCTCAATTGTCCCCATTGAGGGACAATTTTTTTTTGTTTCTATTCTATTCTATTCTATTCTATTCTATTCTATTCTATTCTATTCTATTCTATTCGTTACACCATAAACTCCATCAATTTTAAACCCGTCTTCCCACTATGCATGCACTTTAAAAACAGCATAAGACTTGAAAATAGATTGAAAATGTGCTCAGTGTCTTTACATTTAGATTTCCATATCAACATGCGTGACAAGATAGGAAACAGTGTGACAGCAGATGTTTGTACCCAGTTTCTTGTGATTCCTTCCAGAGCCAGTGAGCAGTTTTCAGGACTTTTGAGGTTGGTTATCGTCACCCACATTTTGATTTTGTAATTAGACCAACCTTAAAAATAGAAAAAAAGGAACCATGTTAGATCCATTAATAGGGTCGTGAACCTCAAAAATTAGAGAAGTCAGAATATTTCTTGTTTGACTCCAAAGTCAACAAAATAGAGTGATTTCAAAAACTAGTTTTGCAGACTTGTTAAAGTAATCATGCTTCTTAAACCTTTCTGCACTTTTTCATATTACATCTACAAACTTCAAAGTATTTTTTCTGGCTGACTGCAAGTTATTTTTTATATTTTAATTAAAAACCATTTTGAAACCATAACTTTTTCTTCATTTCACCATTATAATCTAATTTGTGTTGGTTTATTACTTACAAGAGCAGTATTATGTTTTCCAAACACAGTGTCATTTTATAGAAAAATGCTAAATATATAAAATATAACTTTACTTAGTAATCTAGCACCTTAAAATTGGGCATCTATCACTTTAAAAACTTCTGCTCTTTCTGAAACTCCACCTTAAGGAAGTTATCACAACATGACTCCTCTGTTAACCCTTTAGCAATATTTTACCAGCGTTTCACTGAAAAGTAGCTTGTATAATGAGCTCAGCAGATGTGCAGTGCCACTAGGTGTTTGCTAATTGCTGCTGGCTAGTCTGAAGGAGCTGAATGGTTGCAATGGAGCTTAAAAGATTTCTCAAACATGTCTCCAAAAATTAAGACAACACTCCACGTATGTTTTAAGCTCAAAAATTTTGATTGTACATAATACTGCCCCCTTACAGTCCCAGTTAATTACAGTTTAGCTTCTAGTGAAAAAAACGAGAAACAGTGTTTCAGACAGACTTATATCAACAGTTATATCAGTAAAAATAAAATCCCATATTTACCACAGGTTAGAGTGCTATCGGGGACAGGAGGACAGTCATTCTTCCACTGCCGCAGATCCCAGCTCACTACATCTCCGTCTGCACAACCCAGGCTGCTCACCTCCTCAGTGCTCCACTCCTTCCCCCACATCCTGAACAAACCTATCTCACCAAGCAAGTCGTTACCGCTTTCCGGCTTCAGTTCACCATTAGGGAGAACACTATGAGAAACCCCCAGAGTGAGAGTACCATTTTGTGCCAGCTGTTGGTGTGCATCATCTGAATAAAAAAGTTGATTTTTTACAGTAAGTCCATTTAAGTACACCTTCAGACTCTTGTTTTTACCAGACCATGTGAGACAGATGGAATGCCATTTATTTAATGAGAGCTCCTGATATACTTGGGATTCTTTTCCAAAAAGCCAAATTTTTAACTGTGAATTATTGCCCTCAAGTCCCAGTTCTTTCCGTTCTGTAGATCTATAAAGAAAGCCTGTCCATTTTGCTGAACTGGTGCGTTTTAAACGAATGCAGATGCTCAGATCTGTCAGAGCTGGAATGCTCACTTCCGGGTGGAGCTGCCACAAACATGGAGGCCCTTTAAACTCCAACTTCTTTCCCCACAGACTGGTGCTGGCAGAGTTGGCTGCTGAAAGGACGCACAGAAAAGATTAATGAAGACTAAAAAAGAAAATAAAACCTGTTTTTGAGTTCAGAATACATCTGTCGCTGTAGAAAATTAACAAAACAATTGTATAAGTACTTACACATCTGTAAATACAGCAAACATTAATAAAACGAGTGATTTTTCTAAATGCATTTCTACTGGCATTAAAATAGTGCCATGTTGGTACCAACTCAGGCAAACAACACATAAAAACAAATGACAACAAATAAACCTGTACATTATGTGTGGTAAAGTAGAATATTTAATACTTTATAAAAACAAGCTGTAAAAACTCATAAGATGCAAAAAAAATTCTGAAAGCAGTCATTTAAAGAAATGTTTCTTACTATCAAGGTATCACACAAGATGTAGATCATGCTGAATAAAAGCAATGAGCTCCTCAAAACCTCTGCAATGTACCAAGTGAGCACTCCTGTCACTATCTCAATCATTTCACCATAAACCAATAATCATTAGATGTGCCACACAAGACTTTCTTGACCAATTCAATCTGCCAAGTTTAGGAAAGACATTATTTAGTATAAAATTATTAGCATCAAATTCATATTTGTTAAATTAAAGATGTTATTTGACAGCAGCGTTTGATCTAACAACATCACACGAACAGCCCCGGATTAAAATGACTTGAAAATTTGCCTTAATCCTCTTTTTTATTATTTATTTATTCTCCTTGGCCTTAATTTAGTTTTCAGTATGGTTGATTAGGCTGTGTTGATTCAGGATCTTGGAAATAATATTATGTAAATTGCCCTCTCTCAATTGTCTTTCCTGTTATCCTACTGGCAGGACCTTTCTTTCTTTTCATAACTTTGAATTTGATTATTATTCTTACTCATGGTGTTCCACAAGGATCTATTTTTCTCTCAATTCATTATTTTTTTTCCATTTTCTTGATTTTGTATAGGCTTCATTTTTTTATATTTGCTTGATTTGTTGTTTTTAAGTGTTTTTATTGTTATATTTCTGTTTGAAGCACCTTTAGTCTCAAGCTGTCAAATGAAATGTGCTTCATAAATAAAATTTACTTGAACTGATCAATAAGGAAGACATCAATCCCAAACAATACAATACAGTTAGATTGTTCTTGTTAATATGAGAAACCTTCAAGTTGTCATTTCCAAAACAAAGCCTGGTTTGCAGAGTAATAAATACATTTGAGGACACATAAAAAATACTTTTTCTAAGCACTCACTTCTCATGTTTTAATTTATAAAAACATATACATGACTTCATACTTCAAAGGTGCTACTTTGGGCAATATATTTAATCTTACCTGAATTTAGAGGACACAGTGACATCAATATAGACAAACAGATGATCAGAAAAGTTAAGCTTCTCATTGACGTCATGACAGCAATAATTGAAACAAAACTTCAGGACTTCTTCAGCACTCAGGTGTTCATCTGTGGTAAAAGAGCAGGAAAATCTGTTATGTTTTATTCATTTGCCTTCTCATCAAGAAAGAATAGCATGCTAAGAATTTAGGATAACTAAAATTAGACTTACCATAATGTTCTCGCTTTCTAAGGATCCAGTTTTATGTTATTAAGTGTTTTGTTAAAGTAAGCTCTCATTACACTTATCAAGAAGCTGTGTGGACCATGACAGCTGGCAAATGTCCCTTTATTACTCTATGAGCACATCTCCACACCCACTCCCTTTGGTTTCTGGAGTTACTCATTAATCACAAGCAATAAAATTAACCAACAAACATGTTATTGCTTAACAAAAAAGTTCATAAAACAAACAAAAGAAATTCATAGTTTTGATGCTGCATAAAAGTTTTGAATAAAAGTCAAAGCTGAAAATTTGCAATTTGGAAGACAACAATATATCTCTGCATCTCGTTGCACAACAAACCTATAAATGTTTCAGCAGCTTCTGCAAATACATGACTTAAAGCAACAGATAACATGGTTTATCATTTCATTATTGTCATTTGTCATAGTGACGGCCACATCTTGCGAATGTTACTATGTGCTCCTGTGCGTGTGTTTGTATGTAGGTTTTATCAAGTCATGAGTTCAGCTTAATATTCTCATGCTTTGAGTTTTATCTTCAAGTGATAACTGTCCAAACAAACCTAATTGGCTTTTCTGTGACACATCCAATGGCTTTCAGCTGTAAAGAACTAAAGGCAGGCCAAGACTATTACAACACTGAAAACATTTAACAATCAATGAGTATTAACATAATTTTTACACTCATGTCTTCTAACCAGAAAGGTACATTTTTAAGCAAAAGGTAACTTTGAGTAATTTTTCCTTCACCTCCATTTTTTCTTGCTCGATTCTCCCATCAAGTGGCCAAACCTTGTATTACAACCTTTTGTATTGAAAGAGTTTATGAACTTTTCTGTCATCCACACCATGAGCCTAGACTTTACCAAGGTGTTGCTTGCACCAGAATAAAAGATTTGACCCCAGAAATGCAGACACAAAGTCTCTTTGTTGCACTAAGAACCGCTAACAAGGACCTCATTCATCTATTTTTATCCCCTTCCCTTTTCGTCTCAGTGGTCCGGAGTAAAGCGAGAGAGGGTTCCCTTCCCCAGAGAGAATCTGAGACGACCGGTTTGTGACGTGAAGTGCCCCATCTGGGCGATTTGTATTCATTGGTCTAAGGTTACCCTGCTTGGGAACCCCTCCTGCGTCACAGGTGATGTAGAGCGATGGGATTTCCCAAAATCTTTCCCACTGTTTGAATTCCTCCTCTAAGAAACTTTGAGATCAGGACGAACACAGAAGGTGTGGAGATATTGAACAGACATCAAAAAAATTTGTAAGTGTTTGACGTTTTTAATCCATTCAACTTTCTGTCTCAGAATGTGTTGTTTTTGTTTTTGTTTAACGTGAAATCATTTTTAAGGTTGTGTTTTCTCAAGTTGGAACATACACAATAAAGAAGGGGCATGTTTACTTTTCTGATTGGAGCTTCTTTCATATTGATGGTATGTCTGTCTTTTTATTACTTTCATTTTTCACTGTCACTTAAATATGATGGCACAGTGCATAATTTTCCTAAATATTGTGTTAGTATTTTGTGGATTTTGGCAAAACTTCTATATATTGAGGGGGATCAAGGAGTTGGATTAAGGTGTTTTAAAGCCAACCATAACACATTAAAGCAGGACACTGGCCCTAGAAAACATACATTGATGTAACAGACTTGAAAATGTATAATCTCCATCCAATTCTGAAAAGTAGAGTGGCCAAAAGCATCCTAGTTTTTGTTGTGCAAAGTGGTTAGGGGTGTATGTAGTCCACGGAAGGAACTGGGTAATAACCAGGGGGTTGAATAGCATGCAACACATTTTGTAAGAAAACATTTAGAAAAAAATTAAAACCATTCTTTATTATCCTTCTACATGGGAAAGATGGATTTCTTTGTGTTCCTGGCTATAGTTGAAAACATGCAAGAAACTTCAGGAAGCAAATCTTTTGCAAAGCTCTATAAATGTCTTTAGTGATGGTGAAACGATAGAAAGGATTTATTTGGCTTGTAGTCTTACCTACTTGTTTCTAAACTCCTATAATTAATCCCCCTCCTTTGTGTGCATAGGTGCAATCTGAGCCTAGATGTGATCAGACTGAGTACTTACACCATAATGGCTGCTGTGTTGCATGCCCTGTTTGTAAACCCGGAGAACAGCTGTCAGGGGTAATGCAAAGCTATTTCACAGCATCATTTCCTCCTTTAAAGCCCACTGACACTAAATCTACACCATATATCACTTTCAGGATTGTGGCTTTGGCTATGGAGGGGATGGGGTGTGTATTCCTTGTGAAGCAGGGACCTTCAGCACAGACACGGGTGTGGATCCCTGCAGGAGATGCACCCAGTGCAACCTGCTGAACCGCCTGGCGTTGAATGCCTGTTCACCCACCAGTGACACTGTGTGTGGGCACTGTCTCCCAGGGTTAGTCCCATTCACAGCGCCAGAGAAAACACCAGTCGCATTTTGTTACTAGTTTCAGCTGTTATACGCTGTATGTGTTATTGTGTGCAGATACTATGAGCTGAAGAGCCTGACAGGGGAGGTGGAGCTGCTGTGTATTCCTTGTGACAGTCATGACACAGTCCACAAAGAGTGTTTGCACTTTACTTCTCGAGGCTCAAAAACACGTAAGACCCAAAGATAAACCAGTGACACAACACACGAAACTTTATGCAAAAGTTTCTGTATCTGTTGGTGATTTTGTGAAACTGATATTTTGTTTGACAGAGAGTGCCATCATGTTACCAGTCAGAAAGTCAGAAGAATCAACAGCAAATGGTAATTCAATATTTATATATATCCAGAGATTACTTACTTATACTTATCTAGAAACCTAGAAGTCCAGAGGATAATTACTTACTTACACTTATTTAGCAACCCAGAACAGGGATTAGAACTTGGAACCCATAAAAACTAACTTGGCAACTACTTTTTAGACTCCTATTCTTCCAAACTGGAAAAGGAATTAGACCAGAGGATACTTTCTTATACTTATCTACCAACTCTGAATTGGAGTGTCTAGTTTATTTACTTTGGATCAACGTTATTAACTTTTTCTTCTTTTGCTCTTTCCTTTGGTTTGTTATTTTGTTTGTATTTCCTTTTAATTCCTGTAAAGCACTTTGTATTGCCTTGTTGCTGAAAATGTGCTATATAAATAAAATTACCTTTACCTTTACCTTTATAAAGATCCAGAGAGAAATTTACATGAAAGCCATAATGGCCATGGCTTTCATCAAAATGCAAGGCTTTAATAATAATACAACAAACATAAATGAATTAAATGACTAAAAACAAGACTTTGGTGCACAAGTTGGAATTTTTGTGAACTTTCTTTAATCCTGTTGTGATCTCAACAGGCTAGCTCCTGAAGTGAGATGCAGTTGAATACTTTGAAGGTACCCGACCAACATTTACATTTGGGTCCATAAACAGTCAGAAAAATTAACCCTCTTCAGAGATTATTTTCTGCTCCCATGTTAACAGCATCTATATATGTTTGATGCAGGACAACTTGGGGTAAAAAGTTGACTTGCTGTACGATTTGACGGTTTTGAGACCCAGAAAATACGATGCCTATATGATTTGTAAATGGACCCGACTAGAAGCCTAGCGTGACTCCAAGCCCAGTAAATACTCATTCTGCCTGACAAAAATCCACATGGGGCCTGCAGTCACATGTTGACTGAGTAGTCCTCCATTTTCATTATTTCATTGTTTTTAAAATTTAGTAATGTTGTTAGTTGTATAACCTTATTGTTCAGTACAAAAAGAACAGTTCAAATCTATCCATAAATTTCCAAAATACCAGGATATTCATATCCCTGATGAATGCATGTAAATTTCCACCTGAACTCTTAACATGTTTTACATTTTTTTTTGCATGTTTTCTTGTTCTTCTTTCAGGAATAAAAGAGGAAAGTCTGTCTGTGGCCTTTATCGGCGCTGCAATAGCGTCCTTGTTTTTCCTTATTTCTCTGTTACTTTGGATTCTCTTCCTGACTGCAAAAAGATTCAGTAAGTTAGATTATTAGCATTTCATCCCTATTTAATGTTTTATTGGACAAAAGTGTGATTCTAAACATGTTTCTTTGTTCAGAGCACATTCCTGAGCGCCGTCTAAAGCCTGAAGGTTTACTGTCTGCAGCAGACCTTCAGTACGAATGTCCCTCCAGTCACGCAGAGAGAGCAACACAACAAGACCGTCCTTCAGACCCTGTCTCACCCGAAGACACACCAAGGTATGTTTTCTGTGAAGTCTGGAACAAAGAACAGCTTTATAAGCATTTATTTAATCTATGTTCTATTTTTTTAAAACGTTAAACTACCCAGAGGCCCAAACTCACAGAGCCATGAGAGTGAGCTGCATCCCACTTCTATCGTGATTAATGTCACCACCAACATCAAGCCCTGCAGTCAGAAACAAGATAACATCATGCAGGAAGGACAAAAAGGCTTCACCACAGAGGAGGTACTTTGTTTTCTTTTCCTCATTTTCTGAGAATCTCGCAGCAGCAACACTGAGACCTTTGCTGAGCGCTCTGTGTCTTAAGATTTGTTCAAACTTCAGTTTTAAAGTTCGTTTTAAAGAACTTTTCTTCAAATAACGATTATTTTAGTAATCGATTATTCTGCCAGCTAATCAATTAATTGGATAAAAAACTTGCCACTTTTTGTAGATTATTCATTTTACCACTTAAGCTAATTTTATACAATATTAGAAATACATTAAAATGCAAATGAACAAATACGTTATTTCATTTTTTAAATAAGAAATGCCTAAAATGCCACAACAAAGCAGTCCTTTAGTGAACGCTTCTTTATTTGTAGCAAAATATGCTACAAATGATCAAGTTTTGGGTAGAACATATTTACAAAGGTTCTTTTTAACCCTATTTTTTATTTTATTTTATGCAAATCTATAATTTTATTTTAGCCTAAACGTAAAGTCTGCATATTTTTTGTACATTTTTGGTTTAATTACTGCTCTGACTGAAATGGTCTGTCGGCAAAAGGACATATTGTGAGTCTGTACATTCCAGTTAACAATTATTGATTAGTAGATTAGATGACAATTATTTTAAAAATTGTGAACTAAACATATTTTTATAAAAGTTGCATACTGTGGCATAAAGGGTAATTTATAGTACCCTGCTTTTTAGTTAAATATGGTGGAAAATTTCCGTATTGCCACCTTCCTAAAATAATTGCCAAAAGTGATTTTTTTTTCTCCCCCAAATCATCTTTTAGCAAAAAATTACTTTTTAGGAAGGTGATGATGTTTTATACGTGAATCTAAATAGCCTAACTTGTCCTCAGTGCTTTTATGAGCAATAAGTCAAATAAGTATATGATAGTCAATTAATTTATTCTAAATCATAGTATATCTGTAGAATTACTGTAAGCATCAGTGATCAAATATATTCATTATATAAACGAATGAGTAATCCTGCTTCATCTACTATATCAACATTAGGTGGAGCAAAAACTGCAGACAATATGGGAGATTGCTCAAGGTACGTGCTTTACCTTACACTATAAAAAGATCTAAATATTCTCCAGCTGGGTGTTTAAATTCTGAGCTCTTTTTTTGCAAGTTCTCGCTGTTGTTCTGAATCTGTTCAGGTCAGAGTATCGAGATGCTGAGCTACGACACCATCCAGGATTTGTCGCTGCTGCTCGACTCTCCCAACCACATCTACGTTTTAAGGAAGCTGGGGCTGTCTTTGGGTGTGCCGCCTCACCTCACTGCTCATTTCCACAGCTTCCAGGACCTTTTCCAGTACCTCCGCACCTCCACCTACACGCAGCTTCCCCAACTGGCCCAGGCAGCTGCGCTCCTGCCTAATTTTGAAGTTGTTTCGAGGATACACAAAGCCCTGGTGAACAAGTGATTACTTACACCCTGAGGATGTGTTCCCATGACTTGAACTGTTGTGTGTTACTCATAACCTGCTTTACATGATGACATAGTCACCAGATCACACTGAATTTACTTACTGCAAGATGAAAAAGACATTGTTTCTTCTGTGGAAAATAGATTTGGAGTGAAATGTGACACCACTGTAAGCTGATTATTCATAGCAGAGCTGACTTCACTAATTTATTTTGTGTAACCTGTGCTAAGCAGAAAAAAACGCATGTGTTATGACAATAAACTAAAAATTTCAGATAAAATAAATCAGATTTCATACTTTGTGTGTTTTCAAAGTCAATTTATGCCATAGCCAAGTTAGTCCAGCTGCAGTTCTAGGCAATGTTGTTTCCTGTGTACAATGTGAAATGGGTGAGCAGCCCTCTGGCAAGAGCATGTGAGACAAAGCCGGACAGAGGATACAGTGTTCATGGTAAAAGAAAGGAACTTGAGCTCTGAGAACATTTTCTTATCCACTTACTGGAAGATGTTTGTGAGTTGATCATCTCTGGGTCTAAGAGATTCTCCAACACATCAAATCTGGTAAGGCTTTAAGTTATCCCATTCTTTTTAAAATTATACTTTAAGGGCAATTCAAGTGAAAATGTACTACATTAATTCTTTACGTCTGAAATTAGTAAAAAATATATATATGTATTATAAATGATACAATAACCACGATAAGAATTTATCTTAGCAATAATATTTTGTGGCAATAAACGAGACTTAGTTTTATTTATTACAATTTTAAAAAAGAAACTTTTTGAAGCCTGTAACAAGTACCTCTGTGAACGCTAGAGGGCGCTTCCTTCTTAATTAGAAATAGCCACCGCTGTTTCTTGTCTTTCCTTCCTTTGTGCGGGATCGTTTATTAAACAGATGCAGTACAGCAGGCTTATTATACGCTCACGGTTAATGAAAAACTGTGAAAAGAGCACGTTTTAAATGACAATAATTGTTGCAATAATAATAATCAAATCAGATTGGTTTATTTATTATATGCAGATTAACACAAAGTCCACGATGGAATGAAATGCTTAGGAGAAGAACCGTAGACTCGCTATAAAATCAAAAAGTACTAGTTGCACGTAATAGAAGTACATAATAATAAAAATGATAATAACACAAATACTATAATATTACAAAATAGGAAAATATAATAGTACCAAAAAAATGAAGAATATATATATATAATCTTATGTATATATATATAATCTTTGCTTATTTATTTAAATCAAAATTGCATATTATTTAGCATATTATATCCGTTTTGAAATAAACTTCGGTTTGTGGTCAATGACTACTGTCCATGAAATAAATTCACATGGAACCACATTAGGAAAAGTTCGGCCCATGTTTCGTTTAATGGTTTTTCCGTAAATTGGTCAGAGTGAGGCCTCTCCTTCAACCGTCTTTGTTGTCCACGTCCCCGCGGTGTCCGAGTCCAACCGGCTGCGATGTGTTGCGCGCCCCTGGTGTAGAAAAAAAAACAGAGAAGGAAAACTTCATAGAAATGGCGGAGAGTGGTACGACGCTCAAAGGCTTGAGAGCCCAGATGGGTAAGCGAAAATAAACCATTAGCTTGTTGTTGTTAAACCAGTTTGTGTCGTTCGTCGTGGTAATGAGTTTACGATGTTTCCAGACAGCCGCGGCCGTTTACCGGGCTGTTTGAGCGGCAAGCTTTCCTGGCTAATAAACGTTAGCTCTCACTTCGGTCACCTGCTTACAATGGACGCAGACAAATCTGCAACCTCTCTACTTAAAGCTAAACGTTGTTTTGACAAAAACACCCTTCTGGTTGAAGTTAGTAACTTTATAAAAGCTAGACTAGCAAATGCCACTTTGTAAAAGTTCCTGTAATTAATGTTAGCCACCGATACAATTTAATGTTTGTAGTTTGAAGCCGGATGACACAGAACGACTGGATTGCTTTATTAGCTTAAATTTTTAACTTTGTTTTATAAATTATTTCGTTGTTGCGCTATTTATTTTAGATAACAACGTGCCATGGATTTACTGAGAGATAAGAATTACAGACTAAGCTAGCTAACTGCATGTAAATACCAAACTAGCTTGATCTTTTTATTCCTTTTTTAATTCTGTCAATAGCAAATAATTGATCATTTCAACTCATTTTTAAAGTTTTGACAAGCTGAGTGGTTCAGTGCCATGTCCTATTGCTACAAACCAGCAGGCACATGGCAGATCAGCAGTTTTGCAGCTTCCTGCTTGAAAGTACTTTATGCTGCATGATACCCCTCCTTCATGCTCCTATGTTGCTGGTCAGTTGTGTCTGTTTTGTTGGCATATGGCATAACCCCCTCCACTCTTAAGGGTGGATAACATCAACAATGGCTGACCTGAATTTCAGTAGAAAAGCTGGAGAGTCAGTCTCTGATTGGAGAGTTTAAATGTAGAGCTGTTTTTTAAAGAACCGCTCTACATTAAAAATCAGTTCAAATCTGTTTTAATGAGGTCTGACCTGCTGATTCTGGATTGCTTTTTCCCCCAGTAGCTGGCAGGTTATTTGATAGATGGTCGTTTATCTGACTTTTCCTGACAGAAACCGATATTGGTTCTGTCTTTGAGGTGTTAATTTATTTATTAAAAATGTGCGCTTGTAATTTGGGAATAGTTTGGTTGACAATTTATTTAAAGCCAAGAAATGCATCAGTGGTTGTTCCTGATGATTCTGGTTTTGATGAACAGGAGCTTTAGAGCTGACTAATAGTCCATTTTATTTTTCTTTTTGTTCTTTCTTTTTCTTCAAAAGGTTAATATTTTTTCAGTATTGGGCCTCAGATCACTAATTGGAGCCAAACAAGAAGAAAATAGTCAATTATGGTTTTTGTCTGATCAATTGCTGCGTTGCTATTTATTTGAGATCATGTTTTTCTTTGAGCTCTGATCTACTGATGATGGACTTTTGAGTTTTCTCTGGTCTGTAGGGATGCACCAAAATGAAAATTTGGGCCAATATCTGATTTTAATATTGCTGCTGTGGCCGATAACCAATATTTACTGATATCATACATATTTCACAAACTTTTAGACACCTCAAAAAATACAACCACACCGCTGTTTCAGTTAAACTTCCCATAATCTTTTGCTGCGTCACCATCTTTGTCACGTAATGAACAAACACTACTTGTCCAACCTCCTGCACGTCCCCTACAGAAGCAAACAGCATCAAGACGTTCACTAATATCGGCCGATACTGATGTTAGTGTCATTACATCCTGCATCTCCAATCCGATTTATCGGCCAGCCGATTTAACTAATTTAGGGAGGTTCTTGATTGGCAGATAGTTGCACATGAAGCCGATCTTATCTACCTCAACAAAAACAAAGGTCTAAAAATCAGCCACTGTCCTTTTCCACTCTGCTGTGAGGGAGGCTTGACTGACAGATCGGCCCACCAGGTCATGTCTTACGTTTGCAGTTTTCATTTCAGACAAAAAAAATGGTATAAATCAGAATCGGCAGGCCAGGCTTTTTAAAGGTCGTAATTGGCGATTGGCCAGAAAACTGCAATTGATGCAACCCAAATCTATAATAAAATGTGTTTAAGATTGTTATGTTATGTAGAGTAACATAAAACAAAGATAATCCCAATAATTGCATCAAATCATACATACCTAATCTTTTTTTATTTAGTTTATTAACCTCAAAAAATGCATCAAAGCATGAGCATTTATTGCCTGAAAATGGTGAGAGTTCAAATTTTTTGTGCATTTAATCACTAATAATTAAAAGAATCAGGTTTTTCAATACATGAATTGCCACTCAAGAAAGAGTTGTCCAGTTCAGTCCCTGACTGACTGACTGTTGCATCTCTGTTTCTCTTTATTTTTTCCTAATGTGGCTGTGTCATTGACCTGACTTTGGGTTCGGTCTCATGGTCAGAAACCTGCTTTGTTAAGCAAAAGAATCCCTGCATTTTTTGGAAGCAGATCCATGTGGGTAGACTAAAACAGCAGTCTCTATCAGTGCTTTTCATCACTGCTTTACTGAGCTCTTGGATGTTTACTGCGTTTGCATCTGTGGGCATGAATGCTCGGCTTGTTATGGCTGCAGCAGCAGTCGGACTCGTGTGTTTGTGCGAATTTTAGGGTATGAGGGAGTTCTGTGCATACCCAATTTGGGTGTAGGCACGTTTTTTTACTCCTGGTTACAAGTGGACTGCATTTAGAGCTGATCTTCCTGTTTCCCCCTTCACTTTTTCAGTCTGTATTTTCTATCTGGAATTTGCGTCCACCCAGTTCTGTGGTTTTATGAAAATGTCCACAGAGTTTAGAGTTACGTGCCGGAATTCTAGCTTTGTGAGGAATTAAAAATGAATCGTTTGATTGACCTTGAGTCAGACTAGAGGACTGACAGTGATAAAATAATGTAAGGAATCCGACTCGTGGGCATTGCGTCTTCCACAAGAATGTGAGGAAGGAGAAGATTTACCCTGCAGTTTGAAGGAAATCACACAGCTGCATGCGAAAATGCAAGCTTACACTGACAATAAATGAACTTTTCAAAAGCAGAAAATCTCAGTTTCTACTTTTAGTTGTTTTTTTAGTTGATGTTCGAGTTATGTTTTTATTTTCCTACTTCTGGTTTTGATTGTAATTTAAGTTTATAGGTTAGGTCAGTACATCCATCTATCCGAACACACACAAGAATTTGAATTGCAAACTAGATAAGTTTGTTTATATCATCACTAAAGTAATATAAGCTTATGTGGCAATGATGATTTTACATTTACTTTGTCCTTAAATATCTCTACAACTGTCTTGGACTGCTACTATTTCTCTTTAATTTGTTTAGTTTTTGTGTAACAAATCTGGATGCACAGACCATTAATATGTGATTCAGTTAAGTTTAACTGGTTTAATATCCTGATAAATACCCCATGTCGCTGTATGCACCTAAACATTGTTTTACTATTTTGTCCTCTTATGAATATTTCTTACGAGAGATCATGGACTTTGCTGCTGAACCACTGGACAATATTTCACCTTACCTAAAGAGATATTTACCTAAAAATATTATTTATGTAAAAAAAAAAAAATAATCCTCCAATATTGTTCCACATTGAAAAAATTTCAGTGGATCAGAAATAAATCGAAAGAAACACAAAGTAAAAGCATTTAATTAAATTTCAATACAAGTTCAAAAAAGAAAATCTTAGGAGCTACCAAAAATAAAGCTGAAATAATAAACAGTTAATAAGTAAATTAATAAATATTCCTTTCCGATCCTAAATGGAAAGGTGTATTTAATTCAGTTGCACTGCACAGATTGAGTGTTCTTTTATATTTGTTAATAAAACAGGATATATGAAGGAAAATGGAGATCTGTGTGAAGAACAGCAGGAATGTAAACAGATAATCTGTTTGTTGGGAACACTGCTGGTTGTACGGTTCCAACAGCTGCTGGTAGTGAAGGACTGCGTTTTGCTCCTTTGTGCATTTAGGAGATATATCTTAGACATAAATCTCAGACAGATGGGAAAGTTGGAGTATGCAGCCATATTATAGCAAGTCCTGATAAGTCAATTTTCTAATAGTTTAGTTTTTTTGCAGGGTTTACAAATAAAGTAATTTCAGGTTGACAACATTTATGCTGGCTCCTTTGAAAAACATAAAATGGATTCTGCTTTTTCACAAAGAAGTACATGAAAAGAAAAGTAAGAAATTGTGTTGGTTAAGCATTTTTAGGATATATGAATAAAAATGATAAATGCATCTGTAAGAAAAAGAGGTGTACCCGGAGGAGAGAACTCTGTCAAACTGTGATGTGTCATCACTTCCTTCTTACTGCAAATAGCCGAGGCTTACAGTTGCATAAACAGGCCTTGGTAATCCTATAGTAGATCTAGTGTGTGTGTGTGTGTGTGTGTGTGTGTGTGTGTGTGTGTGTGAGTTAGCTTTTATCTGCAGCGTCATCTGACCTGAGATCCTGAAGGTGACAACATTAGATGGTTGGTTGTTTGAGATTTTATTTCTGGTGCTGCCGAAGAATATTTTAGTTATTTTAGATATAATTGAGGATATATGTTAACTCCACTCCCATTCTGTTAAAATAAAAAATCAGGTTGCCATCCTGCCCTGGGTAGAAACCTGACCCAGGGTTTCTACCTTTCCCTCCTCTCTCTGTGGGTCACCTGACCTTGAGATGGCTGTGTGCATGCAAATTTCCCCAAAACCTGAAAAAGGATGTAAAATATTCAGCTTAGCAACTCATCATTTCACTCAGGAAACGGTGAAATAAAATACTTAAAAATGTTCCTCATTTGCTGTTTGGTCCTAAATAATTGATGATGATCAATATTTTAGGTACATTTTCAATGCTGGCCCATGGTTTCAAAATACCACAGCATTCTGGGCCAGATTGTGATTCATTCATCAGCTGTTCTGGTTGGGTCCATTTCTTGGTGCTATTTAACTTTTAAAGGCCAATTTTAAGACATTTTGCTTGAATGGAATAATGTGAAACTATTGTTGTGGAGGACCATGTTAATGTGCTTGAAAGAGAAATAAAAAAGGGTTTTTAAGAAAGGCAGGGAAATATGGCTGGAAAACATATCACCATGTAAGCATTTTATATCAGCTTGTATCAATAATTACTGATTAGTTTTTTGTTTTACACATTCAAAATACTGCCAAACTAGTGATGTCAACTTAATTCTTTTAGCCACAGTTTCCTCTTGAGATGTTTTCTTCATTTTCTTATTAATTTTTACTTTTTAAGCAGTTATGAGGCAAAACCTCTAACTTGCTCCCACGTACCGAGGTGTACTGTGAGTATTCTGTGAGCCGCGCACAGTTTAGATTTTATACTCGAGCATATTTCTACATTTCTAGTGACAGATTCCCTAATTTTCCATTATCCAAACGAATACTAGCCAGTTTGATGAACTAGTTGGGCTCCTAGCTCTGTTGAAAACAAAATGTCTGCTCATTTGTTACAAGAATATACAACTAGAGAATATGGTTTCCTGTTTAGGGCAAATAAAATGTTTGAAAATGAAATGTCTATAGTTTTGAGGTACAATAAATGACGTTAAATTTAAGAACAAACTGCTTTAAAAGGTGGATTTCTTCTAGTCCAAGCTGGAACGGTAAAATGGTTATTTCCTTCAAATATAACAGCTCACTAATTGAGATACTTTCAACCCTACTGAGCAAAAAAGGGATTGGATTGTTGTTAAGATTCCTCTTTTGACAGTGGCTTTTAAATGCTAAATATATGGTCTAACATGCAGGAAAAATATACATATATATTTTTAAACGTCGCCTGCAGGTATTTTTTTTTGCATATTCATCCTGTGACGACGCATAGTTGGAACAAAAGTGTGTCCACTTCAAGTTCTAAATACCACAAGGTCCACCCTTATATTTAGCAGTTCAGACATTTCCTGAGCAACAAGCAATTTAGCTGCAACTTGCTGCAGGACACAATATGGAGCACAGCTGAAAAAACAAAACAAAACAACAAAAAAACAACAAACCAGCTCAACTTGATTTTTTTATACATGGATTCACTCAGTGTTTGACTGAGGCTATTAAAATATTACTATTGATGTTGTTACAGTTGGTTCAGACTATTGTAATACAAACTGGCTTGTTTCCTGTTTTGTATGTTTTCTGTTTTTTTTTTTATGTCCAAGCTGCAGAGTTGAGCAGCTGGGTCATCATTTGCCCCCTGGTGGTCTTTATTGCCCTTTGGCTCAGTGCAGATCTGACTTTAATCAATCAGTGTCTGGTCTGCTCTGATGCTTTTCCACCATCTTTTATGACCCAAATTTGCTAAAAATGCAAACATTAATATGCAGAACCTTTACAATCCCTTGTTCCTAATAAAACTGAGCTGAGATCAATTACATTATTCAGTTTTAAATGATGGTCAGATAAGGATTATAAGCTAAATTTGAATCATAGGGCCAAAATCATTTTGCCTAGTTAGCGCCATTGGTCGGCATGGAAACCAGCCTCCAGAGAGTTTAGCTTCCAGAATGTGCTTGAGATGTTTTAAAGAGTTCGCAGTTTGTCTTATCATCAGTAGATATATGTTAATGTGTGCAGATCTCCATAGTGATGGCGTGCTAAGAGGGAGCTCCTCTCATTGACTCTCTTCATTTCCATGAGCACACCTGGCTCTCTCCAGTTCGGTTAGGAAGCGCTCTTCTCCGTCTCCTTAAAGCTTTTTTTTATTCAAGAATGAAAGATGTGTCTCTGGAGAGTTGTGTGCATCTTATTCTAAGATGTTTGTTATATTTGCAGCCATCCTACATGTTGATATTGTTGAAACACAGGATTTAAGTCAAATCATGAAAAGATTAATGTTGGTCTCATAAAGTTCTATTCTGTTGTTATGCATTGTCAAAGTTAACAACTGCTACCTAAAGTTCTTCCTTCCTGTCAGCTTTTACTTCCCTCTGAGGCCGTTTACTGAACTCGAAAGTCTAACATTTAAAAAAAAAAAGAAAAACTGAAAGGGATTTTTTTTTTATTGCAGTTTATTTTGAGCCTCCTGGAGTCTCATATGTTCATAATTTTGAGAGATATATTAAATATGAATGAATTGTTGTATTTGACACTTTTTCTCTATCTCTTTGTCCATGAACCATCTTTTTGAATCCTTTCATGCCTCAGAGAAATTGAGAAGTGTTTCAGTCTTCCTAAGCTGCTCAGAGAGAGAATAACCCTTCAACAGTTACCGTGTCTTTTTCTGTCCCCTTGAGTGACAGATTAAATTATGTTTTAACAGCATACCTGTAGCTTTTTGTAAATGCAAATATATCCCATTAATTGTAGTTATTTGTGTTTTTTGGGTTTTAGTGTAATTAGGTCAAGTTGAGTATCAATAAAATATTGATTTTTGCATTCATGCAGTGCAGCCCAAATTTGTAATCAGATACTGACGGTTGGTTCACTCTCAACTGGAACAGAAGAGGAAGACTATGTCTGTAAAAGAGACTTGAACCCAGAGGTGTCAATTACATTTTCAGGTTTACATAAAAAAAATTTGAATATCATGAAAAAATTCTGTTTTTGCCACTAATTTCAGAAAGTGAAACTCTTACATTATTTAGATTTATATCTTTATTCCTCCAAATTTCTAATTTTAGAAAATTAGTATATTGTCAGAAAGTTAAATATTTTCACACCCTAATAATTCAATTTACTCAAAACACCTGTAAAGGTTTCCTGATCCTCCTGACTGTCTCAGTCTGGATCAGAAAGCTACACAATCATTGGGAAGACAACTGAACACTTAATGCTTTTTACTGCTTCCATTCTATTTTTCAGCTGGACTTGGTACCGACCCACACTGCCAAAGGTACCAAAACCTGGTCCAGTGATCGCTATAAAAGCAATCTGAGCTTCCATTACACTTCAGCAGAACCACAGGCTGATTGCCTCCATGCCATGCTGCATCAATGCAGTAATTTATGCAAAAGAAGTCCTCTAAAAGCAACATGAATGCATAGATACTATGTTTGAAATCCCAAACAGGTTTTATTCAAGATGTTCAGTTTTAAAACAGCATAATTTTACATCCTTGGGTAAGCAATAAATGTTTAAATATTTTCCAGTAAATCTTTGTTTTTTTTAATATATATTTCTTTTTCATGGAGAAGAGATAGTTGACCATTCTTACTGAAGGAGACATGTTGCTGTATAATTAAAATACAACTTTAAAAACAGATAGGATTTCTGTCTTCCTACTTTCTTCAGAAATTCAATTTGCCAAATATTTTGACAATTGATGTCATATATTATAATTTTATTTTCAAAAATGTTCGCTTTAAAGTTTGAGTACACAGAGATTACCGTATTTTCCGGACTATAAGTCGCAGTTTTTTTTTCATTGTTTGGCTGGGGGTGCGACTTATACTCCGGATCGACTTATGTGTGGAAATTTACACGTCATTATATCATATCACATGTTATTTTCACACTAAACCGCAAGAGGGCGCTCTAGGCCTGTGTTATTCTACCTTCGGAG